>CANXYC010169150.1:0-31387 GCA_948193065.1 Aleurites moluccanus | reverse complement strand
TGACAATGAGAGTTGCTCTTAAGGACTTTAGGTCCTATTCTCCAATCTTAGCATTCTTATCTATTATAATTGTAATTGATTCATTGTTCTATTTTATGTTGTAATTTCCACCTACACTTCTTTGAATAATTGTAGTTGTTACTTAGTATAGTTTTAATTATATAGTTTAATAATTTTATTGTTCAATTTAGATTTGCAATTTGATCCACTACCATTTAATTATTGGTAAGCCTATTTATTTTAGTACCTATTCTATTAATACTTGATTTAAATATCCTATACTTAGCCATACATGCTAGGGTAGAAGTAAGGGTGTATTCTAACCCACATTAGAATTTGGCACCATTGTCGGAGAGTTAACAGTATATAAATTACTATTAGTTTAGGATAGGGAAAAGTTGCTTTAGGATTTTAGTTTGATTATTATTTTCATTTATAATTTTTTTTTATATACTTGATTTTTATTTTTAGTACATATTTTATCTTAATTTTTCTTTATGATTTCAATGCGACGTATTCGTAGTTCTAGTAATATTTTATTCTTTGACCTTGAAATTGAACGAACTTTTCATCAATTGCGTAGGGAACAAAGACAAGTGAATATGGCTAATCTGCAAAGAACTTTGGGTGATTTCGCCTTACTAGATATAACTAAAAATTCAGAAGGAATTGTAGCTCTAACTATTGCAAACAACAATTTTGAAATCAAGCCAAGTGTCATCCACATAGTGCAAAATAATCAGTTTGGAGGATTGCCTGGAGAGGATCCATATGTTCACATCCTTACTTTTCTTAATGTGTGTGCAACCTTTAAGATCAATAATGTTTCGAATGATGCAATAATGCTATGGTTGTTTCCATTTTCTGTGAGGGACAAAGCTCATATTTGGCTTGCTAGTTTACCTAGCAATTCAATCACTACTTGGGACCAATTGAAGCAAGTGTTCCTTCATAAGTATTTCCCACCTCACAAGACAGCTAGGCTTCGTAATGAGATTAGCACTTTCAAGCTAAACAGAGATGAAACACTTTATGCAGCTTGGGAGAGGTTCAAAGAGCTTCAAAGGCAATGTCCTCATCATGGGTTGCCCGATTGGATGATACCTCAAATTTTCTACAATGGATTATCTGAAGATGCTAGGAAGATTGTGAATGCAGCTTCTAGTGGTAAATGGATGAATAAGACACCAACAAAAGCTATCACTTTATTGGAAGAACTTGCATCTCAAAGCTATATGGGTAATGAAACTACTTTGCCAAAAGGAAAGGTATGCTTGAGTTAGATAGCATAAATATGTGAATGCTAAGGTAGATGCTTTGACAAAGCTTGTAAGTAAGGCTCAAGTCAACTCAGTGGACAAGTCAAGCTCAACTTGTGAACTATGCAGAGGTCTTCATTCATATGAAGAATGCAATGTAAGTACTAATATGGAAGTAAATTATCTGCAGGGAGGTTTCAACCAAAGAAATGGACCATTCTCAAATACCTATAACCCTCAATGGAGGAACCATCCAAATTTCTCATGGTCTAACCCTTCATAAAATAATGCTTCACAAATTAACCCAAACACCAAACCACAAAATCCACCCGGATTTCCCATGAAACAACAAACCTTCAATCCTACCTAACCCAAATCCAACCTTGAAATTCTTATGGAGCAGTTCATTAACCAAGAAATCACTATCAATAAACAAAATGAGGAGCAATTCAAGCAATTCAATTCTAAACTTGAACAAATTGCTACTCATAATCGTATCCTTGAAACCCAAATCGCCCAACAAGCCTCTTCCAATTCTAAACCTTTGGGAAAGCTTCCTAGCCAACCAGAGTTTACATCAAAAGAGACTTTCCAAGTAATTACTTTGAGGAGTGGTAAGGAGGTCAAAAATGTTGCTAGTAAGAGTAAGCAGGTGATTGATGATGATGATGTGGTAGAGGTGGAAGCTAGTAAGGGAAATGATGATGTTATTGGTACTAGTAAGGATGATATTGAAGTGGTTAAGAAGAGTAGTAAAAAGGGAAATGTTATACTATCCAAAAATGATAAGGAAAAGGTAGATCTTAAAACACTACCCTTTCCCCAAAGGTTCATTAGGCGTACTTTAGATAAGCAATTTGGGAAATTCCTAGATCATCTCAAGGAGCTCACTATTACCTTGCCATTTATGGATGCTATTAGAGATATGCCAGCATGGGCCAAAATTTTGAAGGATGTCATTAATCATAAGAGTAAGTTTGAGGAGTATGGATTAGTTTCTCTTGTTGAAGAATCCAAGGCTATGTTCTCCAAATCTCCACCAAAGCTTAAGGATCCAGGTTGTTTCACTGTTCCTTGTATAATTGGTGATACTCGTTTTGATAAAGCTTTGTGTGATATTGGTGCTAGATTTAGTCTTATGCCTTATTCCGTCTACAAAAGGCTTGATTTGGGAGAGCTTAAACCTACAAATATGTGTCTTTCCATGGCAAACAATTCCATTACTTATCCACTTGGTATTCTTGAAAATGTGCCAACCAAAGTGGGTAAATTTATGATACCTACCGATTTTGTTATTTTAGATATGGAAGAAGATCTAGAAATTCCAATTTTATTTGGGAGACTATTCTTAGTGACGGCAGGAGTGATTATTGATATGAAAAAAGGCAAGATTACATTGGAAGTGAATAATAAGTCTATGGTGTTTGATGTGTTTAAGATGGTGAAGACTACACTAATTGAAGTGGCGAGTAGAATTGATTCAATTGATGTTATTGATGAGTGTATTGATGAAATTCTACAATAGTGTATAGGGCAAGACCCTATTGATCCTTACATGATACATGACGCTAAAGTGCAAGTGGTGGAGGCAACTTCATATTTTTCCTCATAGGACTTCAACGTATGAACCTTTAAGGAAAGATAATGATCCAAGGTCTATTTCACCTAATGAAGAATCAAAGCTAGAGCTTAAGCCTTTACCATCCAATCTCAGATATGCATTTCTTGACTCTAACTCTAAATTTCCTTTTATTGTGAATTCAGTTTTGCCTAAGGATAATGTTGATGCTTTATATGATGTGTTACTTAGTCATCAAGATGCTATTGGTTATTCTATAAATGATCTGCAAGGTACTAGCCCTAATGTTTGTATGCATAGAATCCTTTTAGAAGATGATACTAAGCCTTCCATTGAAGGTCAAAGGAGATTAAATCCTATTCTTAAAGATGTGGTTAGGAAAGAGGTAATTAAGTTACTTGATAATGGTATTATATATTTTATCAGTGATAGTAAGTGGGTAAGTCCAGTTCAAGTTATCACCAAAAAAGATGGCTTGACGGTTGTGAAAAATGAATCTAATGATTTAGTACCCACTAGGACTGTCACTGGATGGCGTATGTGTATTGATTATAGAAAACTTAATAAAGCAACAAGGAAAGATCATTTTCCATTACCATTTATTGACCAAGTCTTGGAACGATTAGCTAATTTTCCTTATTTTTGCTATTTGGATGGGTTAAGTGGTTTTTACCAAATACCTATTCATCCAGATGACCAATCTAAGACTACTTTCACATGTCCTTATGGTACTTTTGCATTTAGACGCATGCCTTTTGGGCTATGCAATGCTCATGCTACATTATAAAGATGCATATTTTCTATTTTTAGTGACCTAATTGATGATTGTGTAGAAGTTTTTATGGATGATTTTAGTGTTTATGGCATTAATTTTTCAAATTGTCTAGAAAATCTCTCTAAAGTGCTTGATAGGTGTAAAGAGCATAAGTTAGTGCTAAATTGGGAGAAATGTCAGTTCATGGTGCAAGAAGGTATTGTTTTAGGCCATATGGTGTCAAAGCGGGGTATTGAAGTTGACAACGCAAAAGTTGAAGTTATAGCTAATTTGCCACCCTCAAAATGTGTCAAAGATGTGAGAAGTTTTATTGGGCATGTAGGGTTTTATAGAAGATTCATCAAAGATTTCTCTAAAATTGCTAAACCATTGTGCAATTTGTTAGCAAAGGAGGCCGTTTTTGAGTGTGATGAAGCATGTTTGGATTCTTTTGGAAAGCTTAAAGAAGCTCTTGTTTCAGCTCCAGTTTTGCAGCCATCTAATTGGGAATTGCCATTTGAGATTATATGTGATGCTAGTAACTATATTGTCGGAGCTATTTTGGGACAGAGAAAGGAAGGGAAGCCTTGTGTAATCTACTATGCTAGCAAGCTTATTGATGTTGCTCAAATCAACTACACTACTACAGAAAAGGAACTTCTCACCATTGTTTATGCTTTTGACAAATTTAGAGCATATCTTGTTGGTCAAAAGGTTATTGTCTACTCAGATCATACTATTCTCAAATATCTATTTAGTAAGAAAGATGCCAAGCCAAGGTTACTTCGGTGGATTTTGATGCTTCAAGAGTTTAATTGGGAGGTTAGAGATAAGAATGGTAGTGAGAACCTTGTAGCGGATCATTTGTCAAGATTAGATCAAGAAAAGATTGAAGAAGCAAGATGATGGTGTACCTATTAATGATTCATTCCTGGGAGAGCAACTTATGCATATTGCTAAGAAAGAGGTTCCATAGTTTGCAGATATTGCCAATTATCTGGTAAGTGGAGTATTACCTTATGGTATGGATTTTAGACAGAAAAAAGAGATTTTTATATGATGTCAGATCCTATTATTGGGAAGAACCACTATTGTACAAGAAATGTGGAGATGGATTAATAAGAAGATGTGTTCCACAAGATGAAGTGTCGGATGTTCTTAAGCATTGCCACTTTATGGAGGTAGGTGGACACTTTGGTGCAACAAGGACAATATCTAAGGTACTTTTTTCTGGATTTTGGCGGCCTACATTGTTTAGAGATGCCTAAAATTTTGTGTTAGCTTGTGATAGATGTCAAAGAATGGGTAATATTTCCAAGAAGCATGAGATGCCTTTAAGTAATATTCTGGAGGTAGAAATATTTGATGTTTGGGATATTGATTTTATGGGACCATTTTCGAGTTCTCTAGGTAATAAGTACATCCTTGTTATGGTTGAATATGTCTCTAAATGGGTAGAAGCTATTCCATCCATTACTAATGATGCCAAGGTTGTCAAGAAAATGCTTAGGAAGAACATATTCTCTAGGTTTGGTACCCCAATAGCATTAATTAGTGATGGAGGTTCTCATTTTTACAACCATATTATTGAGTCACTTTTGAAGAAATATGGTGTTACTCACAAAATTGGTACTGCATACCATCCTCAAATAAGTAATCAAGTTGAAGTTAGTAATTGGGAACTTAAATGGATTTTGGAAAAGATGGTTTCTTCTTCAAGAAAGGATTGGGCATTGAAGATTGATGATGCATTATGGGTGTATAGGATAGCTTTCAAAACTCCCAGTAGTCTTACTCCATATCAGTTAGTCCATGGGAAGTCTTATTACTTGCCGGTTAAGCTTAAACATAAAGCTTATTAGGCAATAAAGGCATTAAATTTTGATTTAATGAAAGCAGGTCGAAAGAGGCTCCTACAACTCAATGAATTGGAGGAATTGCGGATGAATGCTTTTGAGAATGCAAGGATCTACAAAGAAAGAACCAAGCAATGGCATGACAAGTATATTCAAAAGAAGGAATTTCATACAGGACAGTTTGTTCTTTTGTATAATTCAAGGCTCAGACTCTTTCCCGAAAAGTTGAAATCACGGTGGTCTGGTCCATTCCAAGTGGTAATAGTTTTTCCCTATGGTGCTATTGAAATTACAAGTGAAAAGGGTGATACTTTTCAGATTAATGGCCAGTGTCTCAAGACCTACATTGTTGGTGATTAAGTGGAGAAAGAGATCTCCATTTCTCTCAATTCCCAACCCTGATTTTCGAGGAGGTAACGGTCAAGCTATAGACTTCAATTTAGAACACATTTATTTCTTTATTTTTACTTTTATAATTTTAGATGATATTGTTTATTTAGTTCTATTATTTTTGGAATACTACACACATTATATTATTGTTAGTTTTTTTTTTCTAAAAAAGAACAAATAAAATTGAGGGAAGAGAAGGCATAATTTTTTTTAGGGGTACCGAGTCGACAGGATTCACCACTGTCATGACTCAGCAGCCCTTGGTGTCGAGTTAGCAGGCACTGCTGCCAAGTCAGCAGCTTTGCCTACTGTTAAGACTCGGCAGAGGCAGCCCTTGATGCCGAGTCAGCACAAGTCTGTCGAGCCAATCAATACAACCATTCCCAACCAAAACACACTCATTCAAAAACATTTCATTTCCCTCCCTTATTTTCAAACAAAAATTTTTAAACTTTTCCCTCTTTCGTATTTCCTCCTCATTTTCATTTTTTTTTTATGTGTGATATTTATTACTATCTTATTTATTTTATTATTTCATTCCTTCACTTCATTTTCTCCACATCTATTCTCATTCATTTTCTCTACACACTCTCTTCCCTTAATTTTATTTTTCTCTACATATTTCTACTTTCCTTATTTGCATTTGCATCTTATTAATTCACTATGTCAAAAACTTCACAATATTCCAAGACAAAGGGTAAGACTATTATTCAAATAGATGAAGGGGACCAACCTATTGATCTTGCATTAAGGTATGATGCTCCTTTTCCTATTTTTAATAAACTTGAAGGAGATAAGTATGTTTTTTATACTACTAGAAATGTAGTTGGTTCTAAATTTGTGCCTAAATTCATTATTGAAAAAATAGGTATGACTACTATTATGCAAAAATTATTGAAGTCTATAGGGTTTCAGAAATTTGTTGATTTTAAATATGATTCTTATATGGAATTAACTCAAGAGTTCTATTGTTCTATGGTTGACAATGAAAAACATCCTAATTCTGTGGATTTTGGCATGTTAGGCCGAAATCATCAAGTGTCTCCCACTTTTATAAAAAATGTTTTTGGTTTTAATAGAAAAGGTATTTGTGTAATGACAAATGATTTTCGTTTCGGTGATTTTTGGGCATTCTTAACAGATTTGCCTCCTCCTTTTGATCCCGCCAAAAGCTCGGCCATGTTTATTAAGGAACATAAATATTGGCTTTTACATAAGACACTTGCATGTCTTATTTTTGGTAAATCAGAAGGAAATAGGGTGTCACTGAAAGAATTATTCTTAATATGGTGTGTTCACAACAAGAAAAAATATGTTGGCCTTCTTGGATTTTTAAATCAAATGATTGAATGCTCTACCCATTCTACGGGTCCTTTGACAAATTGGTCACATCATTACACAAATTGCATTTGCTTTTGATGTCTCACTATCGACTTTGTCAACTATGAAATGTATTAGGATGATTCACTTCACCAAGCAAGCTTTCACCCGAGGAGAAGTTATTTGATGCCGACTTTAACCTCAAGCATGCACATGATCATTCTTGTTGGCTTAAACGAGATCAACAGTCACAAAAAGTAAGGGTGGAGGAAGTTGAGGAATCACATAATGAAGATGAACACCATGTAAGTGAGGAAGGTGACCTACCTCTACCATAACCAAGTGGAGAAGGACTCGCCGGTTCTAGTGTGCCTAGCGACTTCGCTTTGTGGCAACAAGTTCTCCAAGGTCAACAAGCCATGATGCATCAATTGGAAATACTTAATGCTAGGCAGCACACTACGGAACATTGGCAAAGGCACATGTCTCACAAGATTGATCGCCTTATTGAACACAGTGGGTATCAAATTGATTCCCCACCGCCATCACCACAACAAGATTGAGGGAGCATTTCTCAACTCTTTTCCTACACTTATATTTTTCTTACTTGTCTTTATTGTTTTTGCATGTTCACATTGAGGGCAATGTGTGATTTTAAGTGTGGGGGAAGGGTTATCTATTTCATGTTTTATATTTGCATTTTAAGATTAATTTTTAGTTGCATGTTTCATGTTTTGCATTTGCATTTTAAGATTAATTTTTAGTTGCATGATTAGTTTAAGTATTAGTTTGCATTTTTAGTTTGCAATGCTAGGTTGCATTATTTCAAACTATCTTTTTGATCTTATTTTTAATACTCCTTTTTAATTTGGAATGATGTTATTCTAATTTGATTCATTAATACATTAAGTTTTAGAAACATCTAAAATTTGATTGAGTATTTACTTCTCTTGCCTTATTGCTAAGTATTTAGACAAGGTAGTGGATTGTTAGATGGTAACAATTGTCATGTATTATTGCTTTTGAAATCTTCACATTAATTAATTAATATGGACTAATGTGTTAAGCTCAAGTTTTTAGGGACATGATATATGCTTAAAAGAGGAAAGTATAGCCATAATACGTATTTGTAATTGATCAATAAAGGATGAGGATATATAAATTTTTTTTATATGAGATAGAGCATAAAACGCACTCATTTAAGAAAATATAACATATAAAAATATAATATATAAAGTGTATATATCTTATTCCTCTAGCCAAATATGGCTATGAATAGTGCTAGTAGTCACTTGATGATATTATCAATTCCAAGTAAGTTGTGTGCGTTTGTGTTTGCTTCTCATTTGCATTCATTCGGAAAGGATTTCTAATAATATCTCAAGTAAGATATTATAGTCCAAAAATGCCTTGAGATAGATTACATAAGTATATATATGCTTTTCTTTGTCCGCTATAATTAATTAGTTTTCCTTGAACTTGAGTTTGATTAATAGATTGGAATTAAATTTGACTTACATTGATTTCATTTGCAATAATGCTTGGAAGTTGTTACTTTATTCTTTACATTATTATTGTCTTTATTCTAGGCTTGTGAGGGCTTGTGGAGTTTAGGTTCAAACCCCTTTTTCTTCGTTTTTTTGATTTAATATGGCAATGACTCTTATTAGTACTTGATCATTTTGAATTGAAAGGAGTAATCTATTGATCTTTTGTTTAAACCTTCATCTTTGATCTTTGAGTTTTGCTTGAGGGCAAGCAAAGTCTAAGTGTGGGGGAGTTTGATACATTGCAATTAGCATAGTAAATTTAGGATGATTTATGGTGCATTTAGTACACATTTTAGTTTAGTTTTGATGCATTTC
Organism: Aleurites moluccanus; assembly: GCA_948193065.1. Classification (NCBI taxonomy): domain Eukaryota; kingdom Viridiplantae; phylum Streptophyta; class Magnoliopsida; order Malpighiales; family Euphorbiaceae; genus Aleurites; species Aleurites moluccanus. Next base: position 22,364 of record CANXYC010169150.1, on the reverse strand, counting down.
ATTCACAATAGTTAATGCTCATGATCTTAATTATTCTTAGTGAATTCATATGAATTTTAATGCTTTATTAATGTTTTTCAAGTTTGTTTGAAGCCTATATAAGTTTTGAAGCCAATTTGACGTCATTCAAGGTCAAAGGAATGAAGGAAGCAAACTAGGGAGTGATTTTGGTTTGTGCCAACTCGACAGCTCTCTCACTTCACCTTGTTGAGTCGGCAGCCTTGTCTTCTGTAACGAGTCGGCAGCTCTTCACTTCACCTTGTCAAGTCACAACAGAATGAGGTCTTCACTACTCGGCAACCTTTCATGCACAATGTCGAGTCGCAACAGAATAAGGTATTCACGACTCGGCAATATTTTGACTACTCAGCACGGGCTTGAAGGGCCACAACTCTTCAGACCATGATGCACTCTTTTGGCCATAACTTCCTTTACATAGCTTGAATTTGAGTGATTCAAGCAGTTATGGAAATCTAATTTATAGGGCTACAACTTTCATGAAGACATTAAAGCCTAATTTGTTCATCTGGATAGCCAAAAATTTCCTTAAAGTAACTGTTAATACATGCCAAAGAATATAACTTTTCAAAGTTGACTTGTACCCTTTGGTGCAAGTGTATGACCTTTCATTTATACCTTTTTGCTCTCTATAAATACTCCATGATATCTTTAAAAGAAGAGGAGGATTTGGTTGTAAAACACATATCAAGTTTTATATACAAATTTAAGAGAGAGTATTAGTAATTGTTAATTATTAGTTATTGTTCAAGGAAATTCAAGAAAACATTGTTTATAGATACTTTCATTCATCAAGTTTTTTATCAAAGAAGAAGACTTCAATTTCGTGATAAGGGGTTTTTTTTATTTCTTTGCTTTTATATTCTCTTGTTGTTTATAATTATTGTTTGCATATATTTATGTTATATTCAATCATTTGTCTAGGCTAGATATTTAGTAGGTAGGAATTGCAATACATAATGGTTTCAATGAATTAAATGAATTAATTTGCAAATTTGAATGAATTATTTGAGTTTGATTGAGTGCTAATTATATTATATATATCTGATCACCCTATATAATGAGTTTAATCAAATATTCACAATGAGAGTTGGGATATTTGGTAGAAAAGCAATTGAATTCACTTGAAGGTTAGGAAAGTAAATGGAGTTGTTGATATTCAAGGATTTGGTTGGATTCATCAATACCATCAATAATTTGATCTAATATAATCTGAGTAGAAATCCAGATTGTTGTCTTAGACTTTTTGAGGGATTCGATCTATTAAGAAATCCACTTTAAGGGGTTAAAGAATTGACAAAGTACTTCATGGTTTTTGTTTATCTCTACAATGACACGAGTGCTTGTAGACTCTAGATGAAAATACTTTTAATTGACAATGAGAGTTGCTCTTAAGGACTTTAGGTCATATTCTCCAATCTCAGCATTCATATTTATTATAATTGTAATTGATTCATTATTCTATTTTATGTTGTAATTTGCACCTACACTTCTTTGAATAATTGTAGTTGTTATTTAGTGTAGTTTTAATTATATTGTTTAATAATTTTATTATTCAATTTAGATTTGCAATTTGATCCACTGTTATTTAATTATTGGTAAGCCTATTCATCTTAGTACCTATTCGATTAATACTTGATTTAAACCGTATTCCCTGTGTTCAACCCTGTACTTATCCTATACTTAGCCATAGAAGCTAGGGTAGAAGTTAGGATGTATTCTAACCCACATCAGCATGACATCCACCTTTCCAAGGAGATGTGTCCTAAGATACCTAAGGAAAGGGAACAGATGGGCAAGATTTCATATGCTTCGGCTATTGGGAGTCTTATATATGTTATGTTGTGTACTTGGTCCGATATCTAGTATGTGATTAGTGTGACTAGCCAATTTCAATTTAATCCAAGTGAGAAACACTGGATTGCAGTCACAGCTATCCTAAAGTACCTGAGAAGGACTAAGGATTAGCTTTGATATATGGAGGAGGGGATCTCTGGGTTAATTGTTTTATTGATTCCGACTTCCAGTCAAATATTAATGATAGGAAATCTATCAGTAGGTGTGTGTTTATCTGTAATGGAGGGGTAGTGAGTTGGAGGAGCTCTAAGAAGACTATCACTGTAGACTCCACTATAAAAGTCGAGTATGTTGTCGCCTCGGATGCTACAAAGGAAGCAGTTTGGATTTAAAAGTTCGTCACCGAACTAGGAGTGGTTCTTTCCATTAAGTCTATAGTCCCTCTCTACTGCTATAACAATAGAGCCATTGCTTAGGAAAATGAGCCCAGGTCTCATAAGAAATCCAAACATATAGAGCAGTGGTTCCATGTGATTAGTGAGATTGTTGGGGGAGGTGATGTAGCCATACAAAAAATTGCTTCAGCCGAGAATCTAACTAATCTTATGACTAAAGCTATATTGCAGTACCAGCTAGACCAGCATCTAGATAGGATGGGTCTTAGATATTGTGGGGAATGTCTCTAGTGTAAGTGGGAGTTTGTTAATGTATATGTGCCTTACGAGCCATGTTTGTATTATCTTTGTACATATTTTTGTAATCGAATTCCCATTATGGTAATATATGTTGTATACTCCATTTTTGTTGGTTGTACATTTATGTTGAGAATACTATCTCTAAGTACTTATGAGATAAATGTTTCTCGATTGATGAGAATGGAGTGACCATTTAGTCTAGTACGAGTACTTTAAATATGTTCAAGGTCGTTGGACTCTTAGCTTGGGCCGCACTAGTTTCAGAAAGGTCATCACCTCTATTTATCTTCCTAGTCAGTATGGGTTATTGATGGAACGAAAGCGGTGGGTCACTATCCGCTTGACTAGGTGTCAAGATAAACATGTGGATACTCATTGGTTGAGTGATCAAACAGTGACGCTGGATGACAATGACATGGGATTTCACTATTTATCAATCATTGGTCATCCATGATCATCTTTGTGAATATATTCCTTTGACTTGAGGTGATACACATTGCTGACACTGATTTTTGACACATCTTGAGCCTAAGCCGAAGCTCGATGATGTGGCATCAAGAATTGAGATCTCAAGAGGAAGATTTCTTGTCAAAGTGATTACTTTTGCTAGGGTTATCTTAACAATTGATGATCCAGGTTTAAATTTTAATATAAAACGTGTAAAAATGTATTTCAAAATGAATTTGAGTCATTTTGGGCTATATTTGGTGATCCAAATGCAAATCGGGCTTGTAGGCGGTAACCAGCCCGAAGCCAATTTAAATTGTTTTCTTAATTAAAAAGTGTTTACACATAGTTTTAAAGGCTTTTTAAAAAATTTATTTCAGAAGGATTAGATGAAAGAATGGGCGTGCGAGGATTCGACAGGCTCATTTGCGGAAAGCCATCGGGCTCATGTGGCAACTATTGGCCTGTGGCTTCTTGCCACAGCCATATAACTGGTTGCAGGGCTGTACGGCCCAAGGAAGGACAACACGACCCAAGCACGGGTCAACCAGCTATGGGCTCGTTCTTGCGCACCGCCACTTGCCTCCGCCACCCCAAGGTCCAAATTTTCTTCCAATTTTGGAATATTTCAGGTCTATTTTGTGCCAATTTAGCTACAGGAAGGGTTCCTATTAGGATTTTTATCAAATTGGAAGTTTTGGGTTAAAAGCCAAAAAGGAAGCTTTGGGGATTCTTGGTTGGCAAGTAACCCTAAAGCCATTTTAGAAGCCACAATGTGGTTGTTTAAGAGGTTTTATTACTTAGAAAGTCTAAATAAAACTAAATAGGAGTATTTTAACTTGTTTTTTCCTATTCAAGTGGTGGTAGAAGCCTATAAATAGGACTCCACCCTCACTAGTTTAAGGATCGGATTTTTGACACTTAGGCTCTTGGCAAACTAACTCTCTCTTTTAATAAAACACAAATCTGAATTTTAGATCAATCTTAATACACAAAGACTATGGATTTTATTAAAATCAATCAAATTTGTTTAAAGTATTTAAAATAATCATCTTCTTCAAGAAATCAAAGGAACAAAATTGAGATTTGCTTCTTTTCCTAAACTTTTTTCAAGAACATATCAAGAACGTTCTTGATAGTGTTCTTAATAAAAAGGAGTATATTTAATTGAATCAAAGCTTGATTCAAAGTAAGTACTTGATGATAAATGATCTTCTTTTACCAATTGTTCGATTCAACAAATCCATAAATGTCACAGGAGCATTCATTAACCTAAATGGTAGCACCAGAAATTCAAAGTATCCATACCAGGTTCTAAAAGCTGTTTTGGGTACATCTTCCTTCTTAATATGTAACTGATGGTACTCTGATCTCAAATCAATCTTAGAAAAATGACTTGCACCTTGCAACTAATCAAATAAATCATTGATTCGTGGTAGAGGATATTTATTCTTAACAGTCACTTTATTTAGTTGTCTGTAGTTAACACATCCATAATGATCCATCTTTCTTCTTTACAAATATAACTGAAGCGCCCCACGATGAGCTACTCGGCCTGATAAACCCATTATCCAATAATTCTTGCAATTGCACCTTCAACTCCCTCAATTCGGTAGGTGCCATCCTATATGATGTAATGGATATCGGGTTCGTGCCAGGATACACCTCAATTTCAAATTCAATCTCCCTTTCCGAGGGGTAGCCCTCACAAATCCTCAAGGAAAACATCAGGAAACTCTTCAACAATAGGAATTTGATCAATTCCCTTTGGAGCCTTTTGAATATCAATCGCATTTTCCAAGTAAACTAGATATCCCTTTCGAAGCAGTTTCATAGCTCGAATAGCTGAAATAAATTTAATCCTCGTTTCTACCTTTTCACCCTGATATTCAAATACTTCCTGCCCTTCAGGCTGGAACCTGATCTTCTTTTTATAACAATCGATTACTGCATGTGAGTTGTTAGCCAATCCATTCCTAGTATGATATCAAGCTCAAGCACAGGTAATTCCACTAACTTAGTATGCAAAATTTTGTCCCTAATCTCTACTTCGCAACTTGAGTAAAAGTATTTTACTTCTACACTCTCCACCCATAGGTGTGAATATCTCTACTGGAATTATCATTAATTGCCTTTCCATTTTTGATTTAGGTGCAAACATAGGTGATACAAATGAATGTGTGGCATTTGAATCAAACAATACTTTTACTATTTCATTCTATATTGAGATCATACCTGTCACTGTATTGTATGTTCTTTAGGCTTCTTGGGTGTTCACTATAAATACCCGACCTTGACCTCTCTCTGCAGGAGCTTGATTGCTACTATAGACTTTCCCTTTGCCTATGCTTGAAACTTCTCTGTTATCATTTTGACTCATCTGAACTGTTGGTTGTGAAACAACTATAGTAGTTTGTTGCTCGCTCCATATTAGGCAATTTTTATTAAAATGCCCCTATTGACCACACTTGAGGCAGGCACCTATCTATCGTCTGTATTCCCCTCCGTGCCTCTTACCATGATAATCATATACTGGCACACAAGGTGTCTGATACATTGATCTGCATGAACCCTGAGAAAACTCAGATGTTGACCGTACTTACTTTTACCCTGACTCATCCTCCTCTAACCACCTAATTGTGGTATTTATTCAGTTATGGATACTGTTTCTGACTGTCTATGTTGGGAACTTCCTTCTACCTCTCTGGATTGTCCACCAGATCCCTCTTTTCTTTTTTGCTCTCTTTTTGCCCTTTCTTCTTTATACTTCTCTTCCATTTGATTGGCTTTGTTAATAATTATTGTCAATGAAGTGAATTTCATAGATAACAATGCATTATGCAGTGATGGATACAATCTCCTTCTGAATATGCTAATGAGATTAGCTTGTATAGGTGCTATTCTGGTGGTTTATCTGCTCAATCGAATAAATTCATCTGTATATTCTTCCACGTCTGTTGCCCTGCTCTAACTGTTCAAATTGAATAATATTTCTTTTTTTTTCACACCCTTTGTAAGAAATTTATCTAATAGTGCCTGTCTGAACTGGGCTCAATTAGGAGGATGATCATTGTACAATTGCGGCTCTATATGTTTGGAAAACCAGGTCCATGCCTTCCCTTTTAATAGTAAACCAACAACTCAACAGCCCGTGTATCAGAACATGGAAACCTCCTTACAACCTTCTTAATTTGCTCTAGAAAATCTATAGGTTCTTCCCTTCTATCACCTTTAAATTCTGGTAAATTTAGCTTCAGAAAATTAAACATGCTCACTCCTCTTTCATCTATAGTACGGTGTCCCTCCTGAATAACAGGCTCACCAGGAACAACTGCAGGTGATGCTAGTGCTAGTGTTGGTGCTGGTGGAGCAAGTACAGCTGGTGCAGTAGGGGATAGCACTGCTGGTGGTGTTGGTGGCAGCATTGCCTATCTTTCTCTTCTCAATTCCTATAATTCATGACATAAATCTAACATTCCTTGCATAATCTATGCTCTCCAAGGATCTTCGCTACCCGTGGTATCCTCTGTCCTCCGTTGGGATCGGGGAGGTTCTTTTATTTCCTCACTAACCAGAGACTCATTAGAGGCCACCTCATCCTCTCTGCTAGCTTCCATTTCTCTATCATGTTCTAGTTCTGTAGTGCATTCTTGCTCTCTTTCAGACATTTTAGCCACTATAAGAAACAAATACATCAATTTAGTATGGTACAGTATCACAGAATATAAATATACTTGACGAATACAACAAAAGATGAAACAGAAATTCCTAATGCTCTATCATTTACCCTATGTCCTATTAACATTGTATCTATATACTGTTCATATAACCCTAAGCTCTTATACCACCTCTGTCTCATCCCAAAATTGGAACATTATGGTCCTAGGATGTGAGATAAGTCTAAGACAACAACACCCATAAAACCCATGATATTACCATTTATCTTTCACTGTTACTTAATTAATTACTTTATGTTCTATGCTTTGTAATTCAGTTACTACTCTATTTTATTATCCATATAACAAATATATATATATATATATATATATATTAAGTTTCATGCACATAACTATAACCAATTACAAAACCATGGAACTACTAAAAATATTACACAGATACAGAGTACTAATATTTACACTGCAAAATAAGTCTGCTGGTTTCACAAAAGAAGAAGACTTGGAACCTGCTCTCTACTTCTGACCTAAAAAATGTTAAACCACTACAGAGTGAGTATAAAATACTCGGTGAGCTCAATATACATCACATTACATTTGGGTTAGGTAATCAACAAGAAAATAAGATAAACAAATATTAGGTATCAGGCTTGCACACCAATTGACTTATGAGGAAGAATTGGATAACAGTAATAGTCAGTATCAAATAGGCAGGTCATAAGTATAATAAGTTAGGTGGGATTTTCTTTCAAATTGAACAAATTGATGCAATCAATTGCTAAAATTACCTAATTCATCATCTAAAACATCTAATTAACTTAAAAAGATGAAGAAAACATCAAATTACCTTAAGTGGAGGTGTTAGCTGAAATCCCTAATCGAGGAAGCCTTGAAATTCTTTTTGGTTTCCTTGATGAAATTGATATGGAATTAGGTTAATTTCGTGGAATAATCAAGTTTTCTTATGGTTTTTTTTTAGAAAATTGCATGAAATTGATGAGAGAATTGAGAGGAATGGTTCGGCCAAGTAGGAAGGAGAAGAAGAAGAAGAAGAATGGTTGGAAAAAGGTTAAATGTGGCTTATATAGGTGGCAAGTTATAGAAAGTAGGTTTTCTATCCCAAAACTTTCATTATTTATACTTTTGACTATAAAGTTTTCTGTAACAAATTTTGTAAATTCTACTCAGTTTCAAATATCATTGTGGGGAGTGTATAAGCTTATTTTTAGCTATAGTTTAATATTATACTATCTTTGGTAAGATTCTGGATTCTAGACAGATGGTTTCCCAAAATGCCTCTAAAGTTGCACTTATTTACGATTTGGTCATTCTATTGATTTTTCATCATTCATAACACTTTTCCATACTTTCTTTATATTAATAAATATCATTATTTTTATTCTCTTATTACACATGTGTCTAAATTAAATAACTTTAGATTTGATACTATATCAATTCCTTAGATTGTGTAATTATTTTCGGTGTTTTCGGACCGGTACTTAAGAAAACTATCTAGTAACTATATTAAAACTCGAGGGTGTTACACTTAAAATTTGGGTTAGGTGCATAAGTTGTCAAAAAGGCTCAGTTGTGCTGGCGAAATTGCTACCTGTCTGCGCCGGCGATGATGACATTGGTTTGGTAGGCATATGAATATTTCAAAAGGGCATTTCATAGAACACTTAATGTGCACAACTTTAGGACCAATTTGGTAGGTTTTTGAGGTAAGTTCATCATAGCCCAAAGTTTACATATCAATTTCAAATTGCAATAAACATAATGGCAATGACAAAACAAATATCAAAATAAAGTTAAACAAGGAATATTAGGCATGAAATCAAGGAAAATTATGTATGAAATCAAGGAAAATTAGGCATGAAATCAAAGAAAATTCATTAGGGTTTCTTCAAGGGTGGTTCGGCCACTTCTACAAAAATAAGGAATTAGATTCCATAATTTCAAATATGGTTTTTAATATGCATAATAACATATATTTAATTAACTAGAACTATTGGTTTATCCAAAAATACCATAGAATTTCAAATTGCTCATAATAGACTTATATGGCAATCCTCATCTTCCTTTGATTCTACAACAAATTTTTCAATTGTTTTAGTATTAAATGGATATGAATAAATATATTCTAACTTCTATTTGAATTATGGAACTCAAATTTGGAATTAGCATTTTGACATAAACCAAAAATTAGGGTTTTTCATCTATTTTCAATCAATCTTGTAATTTATCAATCTATTCACTTATCTAATCATATATATATCTTAAATAGATGGAAAAAACAAAAAAAAAAAAAAAATTACCTCTTCTTCCTTTAAAGCCCGAAACCCTAGTTGCACTTTTCTTCAAATTTTCTTTATTTTCTTTGGTAGATTTTGGTGTAAGATTGATTGGTTAGGTATTTTATTAGGTTTCTCTAGTTTTCCTTTGAAAATTTTGAAAGAAAATCAAAAGAATAGGGGGAGGAAGATTCGGCCAAGGTGGAGAAGGTGGAGGAAATGAAGAAAATGAAATGAAAGGTAAGAATAAAAAACTATTTATATTATTTAACTTTAGGTATTTAGATTTTCTTCCCCAAAACTTTCAATAATTATATTTTGACCCCTCAAGTTATAACTATTTATATTTTTTCCCCACATTAATTTTAACATTGTATTTCTTTTATTGCCCATATTATAACTTTAATGGTGCATTTAATATATAAATTTCTTACCCGTTCACTAATTGTGGCACGAAGGTGACTGTTTATCTATCGGTGTAAATTTTTCTACAACTTGTCTAACTTTGCACATATAATATTCCTATAATTAAATGGATTGTTTTCTATGCATAAATAAATGAAATTTTAGGGTGTTATAATTCCTGATACTGAAATCCCTATGATCATTTTTTTAGATAGAAGGACATATCCTTAATAGGACTAACAGTAAGCGTAGTAAAAAATTCATACACTAGGTATGCTTGTATATACTCATGCATCTCAACAAATTTAATATTTCTAAAGAAATCTATTTATTATTTAGTGTAACACCCAAGAAAAAACAAAAAGACTTCAGTAAATCGGAGTATTACAAAGCCAATCCTTTGATCTGAATTATAAAATCCATTGAAATTTGAGGCCAAATCTAATCATAGCCTTCCAAAAATAGTTTCAACCAATCTAATAGAACCAATCAGTCTCAAAACTAAATCTGACTTTAGCTTTCCCAAATGACCTTTATAGTTTCAATCAATCTGATAGGACCAAACAACTCAAGGCAATACCTGACCTCGACCTTCCAAGATGTTCCTTAAACTTAGATTGAGCATGACATCATCCTCAATCCTACATACATGACCCAAATTGAGTGTGCCTTCAACCAGCAATGTTACTAAAATTTTACCATGTCAATACCCTATGAGTAAACAAACCAAGGCCAAACAAATTGCTAAAGCTCTCTCTGTCAAAGTGACCAAGTAACCTTCCTTTTAAAGTATCGTCCCCCAAAAATGGGCCATATCTATAAAATTTCACATCACCCTTAAAAAGCCCAAGTCAAAATAACCTCACTGTTTGGGTCAAATTCTAAACCAAGGCTAAACTGAATGCCAAACCCTTTTGACTATTAAAAATGTCCAAGTCATACTTTTTCAAAATTACCCCCCAAAATTGGAGCATCTACCTAAACTTCAAAATTATCACCCTAATACCATTGTAGTTTAGGTCAATTTTTCTTTAGTTCAAGGTATTCAATTCATAAATGCATTTGTATGCCTAGATTAGACTTAGGATTCACTCATACTAGACTTAAAGTCTTAGGTTGAGTAAATCAAAACTTATTATATTGTCATATGGTGGCTTTAGATTTCATATCTTATATGCTTAGTTCATAGTTGGCATCAACATCAACCGAAAGCATAGTTAGGTTTTTCTTTTCTAAAATAGGCTATCCAAAAATTTTACATCTGGCATCGGAATGACACTATTATCAGCCTAGCATAGAGTTGGGATCCATCATTTTGAAACGTACAGCTGAGTTAGGTTTTCCTTTTCTGAAGTCAACTATCTTAGGATTAGGATTCACGTCTTAAATTCAACCCAGCATCAGTATAAATCTATAGCAAAATTAGGTTTTTCTCTTTCAAAGTTTTAGGTTTTTCTTTTCCAAAGTCAACCATACTAGGGCGTCTTTAGGATTCATATTTTAAAACCTATAACAAATTTGGTTTTTAAAACCTATAACAAATTTGGTTTCTCTTCTAGAATCAGCCATCCTCGAACATCCTTAGGATTCACAAAATTTCAAAATCAAATATAAAAATCAAAACTTCAAAAAATGAATTGAACCGAATAAAAAAAATATTTAGTTTCTTTTTGAAAAAATCAAATTGAATAAAAAATCGAAATTTCAAAAAAAAATTAATCGAACTAAATTGGAGTTTGAAAAATTAAATCGAACTAACCGGTTCAAGTTGGTTCAGTTCAGTTTGATTTGGTTGGTCTGATTTGATTTCCTAGTGAAATGCTAACATGGCAAAAATAATAATAAAAAATATCACGTCAGCTCTAACACCGAAGCTTTTACCAAATTCCAATCTTGTGCTAAATTTGCCAAAAATTAAAAATATATGTATAAAATTGTCAAAAATTTTAGTTTGTAATAAAATTGCAATTTTGCAAATAGTTTGTGATTTTTTTATAATTAACCCTAATTTTAATTAGAGTTTCAATGCATAATTTATTTAATTCTATTTTTACTAAGTTATTAAAGATCCTACAATAAGCTTTTGAAAGTTTATTTAAAAGTATAGTACTTCTAAATTGAATTTTAAATCCATGTTCCTTAAGTGCACATATGGTATTCCTAAATGCAAATATGTAAAATTTTAGAGTGTTTATATACATAATATATGAATATCCTCCCCTCCTCATACTTAAATCTACCTCGCCATATTTCTAAATCCACTCTGTTCTGATATAAAATTGTAAGAATATGGATATATATCAAATCCCACTCTATATCCGACCAGTTGTCATTTCTAGCTAGGGCCATGGTCTTTTTGGAATGTGAATAGCTTTGACTCTAGTTGTGCAATATGTTGTGTTATCTTGTTCAAATTAAGTGATTTTCACCTCCAAATTTCATCGTTTAGGTCATTTTTGGGCTTGTTTTAGTTTGGCACTTATTTTTGGACTTAAATAATGGACACTATTTTCCACTATTTTATTCCTTTGCTCCATTTTAAGATTTTGTAAGAATTATATAGCCTCTCATTTGTTATTTTGAAAGCATGCTTAAATATATTCAGTTTATCAAATTCTCCAAAGTATAGGGTTTTTAAGATTTTTTTGTTCGAACGACATTGTGTTGTTATTTGTAGCAACACCCTTGACATTTGTTCTAATTAACATTTAATTTATACTGTTTGAAAATTAACACTTTTAAAATCTAAATAAAATTGATATTTAAATTGTAAAATTTTTTAGAAATTAAAGTATTTCATAATATAGTAATTCATTTAGCTTAAATAAAAAGTGTAAAATTTTGAAAAATTAAAGTATTTTATATTAAAATATTTCAAGTAAAATATTTTTAAAGGATAAAAATGCATTATATTTTCATGTTTTAAGGATAATAAAAGTCACAAAGTATTTTTAAATTTTATATGTAAAATAGTGTTATTTATTAACAAATATCAGAGAATAAAAATACCAATTTTTAAATATTATAAGGATAGACTAAATAATATTTATTAAGACAAACCTCAAGGATATAATAGTAGTTTACTCTTATATCTAATAAATATATAGTGTATCAATGTTTAACGTATCAGCTAGTTTTAATCACATCACTATTACAAATGTTAACTTTTAAATAAAATATAAAAGTAAATCAATCTTTTAAGATAATTGAAAATAATTACTTAAAATTTAATTTTTATGAGTTGAACTTTATTTTAGTTTCAAATAATAGTTATTCTCTTCTTAGTAAATAATATGATTTATTTCTATTTCCAAATCAGTCAAATGACTAATGATATTTTTCCTTGTTTTTAGACCCAAAGCTATTATTCACAGTAATAACTTCCCATAATAACTTACTTTCTTCTAAAAATTAGGTAATTAGCCTAAAAAATCACTAAACTTTAATTTTTTTTCAATATGGTCACAAATCAAAATTTTATTTCAGATAAGTCACTAAATTTTATTTTTTTTCATTTTATGATCACTAGCTGAAATCTTTGCCTAAAAAATGACGTAGCAAGCCACGTAATCAAGTCTTGTTGACCAATTATGCATATAATCTTTCTTAAAAGTCTCAAGAGAGTGAAATAGTTGATCAGAGATATCATGATCGTTATCTGAAAAAACTTATATTCATATTCATATTTATATATAAACACATAACAAACATCAAAAACCCATATCTTAAAAAAATATATATATACCTCAAAAGAAAGTGACAAGTGAAGGAGCAACAACAATGCAACGATGAAAAGGACAATGGGGAGCAACAGATTTTCTACCAACATTATGGCTTCCTTTTACAATTCTAAAAATAAGGAGAAAAAAGAACTAAAATCGGAATTATAATTAAAGCAAACTTGAAAAAAATTCAATTTAGAGATTCATATTTAACGCTTGGTGATCTAATTGGAGTTATTTTATTCAAAGATAGATACTGAGAAAAAGGTTTCGGATATTTAATGGATAAAATTTCAATTCCAATATCTATCTGTTTTGATTATCCAATTCTAATAACAATTATATATTGATTATCAGTCGTAAATAAATTAAATAGATAAAATGTACGACCTAATCAATTTACAATTCTGCAATTCATCAACTTCCTAAGTCTATCCAAATTGAGCACTTACAATTAATTAAATTATAAATCAAATTTCAAAATAACTCTGATACAACAGCTAAGACTTTAATAATTTCGGAAACTAATTAATAAGAAAAATAAATACATTAATTCACATCATTAAATGAAAGAAGTATTCTTTTTAAACATATATAGATATAATGAAATGGTGATTCTAATTAAGATTTTTAGTTGAAATTAATTGAATAATGACATGTGGTATAATTTATTTTTACAAATTAATTAATTTTAAAAAAATTATTTTTCTTTTTTAATGATGGAGGATTATAGTTTTAATTTTTTAAAATCACACCACATATCTTGATTAAATTAATTTATTATTCCAACTAAAAATAATATATGCATTGATCCCCGCTCTAGAACGTAAAGCTTCCAAAATACATAGTCAATCTAATCAAACTAAACAAATAGAAATCTGACAATAAAGGACTATGAGTCCACCTATTAAGTAAAAATATCAAATATATTCTCACATCCAACTCAATAATAAATCCAAGCATTTGAAACTCAAAAGATAAATCATAGATATGTCTGCTCAACAATGATTAATCAAATCACATAGAGGAAGTTTGGTTATTCTCTACCATTCAAATATCTTATTGTAATTGTGAAAATCTAAATTTAAATTACTGTACAAAGAGAAATAATACATCATAAAATAACAATTACACAAGTCAAGAAATAGATAGTCATTGCAAGAATAAAAATTATGACCTATATGCAAAAGAATCTCCCCAGGACTAAACCTACATAATGATAAATAATTGATAGATGAGTGAGCGTTTCTACCCACAATATATAACCCTAGTGAGAATCATGCTAATAATCTAATAATGATAATGCATGTAGCAATGATGCAACCAATAGCATATAGTCAACCAAGGATGATAATTAGTCAGTACAAACTCACTCTAAACCGCAACAATAGGGAGCCAACCTCCTTATGTAACCACTTCTACTATTACCTCGAATCTAAAAATAATAAACCACTAAAGAATGAATAAAAATTCAGTGAGTAATAAACATATTATTATATTTAAAAGGTTAGGTAATATAGGTTAACCGACCAAATAATCAAGGTACACATTTAGCAAAAATATAGCAATTATGGTATTCAATATATTAGGTAAGAAAATGAATATCAATGGATCATATTAAATAACATTCATAAGGAATAAAGTTGTAAAGGGAAGTCTCATGATCATAATGCATGATATAATTATAAACGGGCCTTGCATGTCCTCGTTGTAAACATAAGGTTTGATAAGACTTTATAGCTAAAATAATACTCCTTCCTAGTAAGGGTCTTCGTCATGATTCATTGTGCACAATGTCGATAGTTTTCATCCATTCTCCTATAAGTTAGGTAGTTTTGTCATTACATCTTATATTTTCACATTAAAGTTCAATGGTCATCATTAGGCATAAGTATGGCAACATATAATAGACCTCTAACAATAGAACTCATTTGATTATATATGGAGTAATGATACACATAAGTATTTTCAAACAAGTGGTAAAAATCATAGAATGGCAAGGTATTAGGGTTCAGCCATGGTAGGAAAGTGACACCAATTGATGGGTTGTAACATGTTCTCTTAGGCTTTTCATCAAACACTTGGTTGGCGCAATATTAGGTTAATTGGGGTATTTCATCTAACACTTGGTGGGCAACAATTAAACAACTAAATAATGGCATTCAAGGGAAAGGGGATTCAGCCAAGTAATAACTACCAAGCAAAACAATTCAATTAAATTCAAATGAAGGTAAACAATGCAAGAATTCATTGGAAAATTGGGCACGGAGGCATTCATCCAAGCATAAAACTCAAGGGGGAATGAAATTTTTTTGTTCGGCCATACTTTAACATAATGAATGAATGAACAGTAATTCACAATATGGTTATTTCCAAGCATAATAACACACTTATTACTCACCTCCAATGCTTGTTTACTAAATTCACAACTTGTACTTCAATAATCAAAGTAAGCAAATATGACCACCATCACCATCTTCATCATCTTTTCCATTTTCTTTTGTGCTACAAGTTCAAATTAACATGGTTTAGAATTCATTCAACATGAAAATTCAAGTTTTAGTCTTAAATTGAATTAAACTCACCTAACCCTAATTTTAGAATTTGACAAAATGGAAACCATAATTCAATCCCTATGTATGATTCATAGTTTAGTTTAAAACTTATAATTTATTGCATATTCTACACATATACTACCTAATAATTAATTAGAATACAAGATATGAAATTATTTTTAATTAAAGAATTAAAAATTACTAACCTTACTTATGGTAAAACTTATTTCTCCTCCTTCGGTCTTTATTCCTCTTTAAGGTCTTTTATTGATTGTTATAGCTTGGCTATGGAAGATTTATTAGGTGGAATTAAGGTTTAAAATTGTATATGAGTGAATTTTGGTGAAGAAATTGAAAGAAGAAAAAGAGGAAATGGAATGGAGCATTCGGCCAATTTGGTGGATGGAAGAAGAAAATGAACTTTTATGTTAAGGCTTATTCCATTAAAATATCCAAGCGTGGACCCCACTAAATTTTGTGTATTTCCAAATTGATCCATTATTTTTACTTATTTATAATTGTGCCCCACTTTGATTTCTAACATTAATTGTCTATACATCTTCTATTATAAATTTAATTAGAGTTTCAATGCATAATTTGTTTAATTTTATTTTTACTAAGTTAATAAAGATCCTACAATAAGCTTTTGAAAGTTTATTTAAAAGTATAGCACTTCTAAAATGAATTTTAAATCTATGTTTCTTAAGTGCACATATGGTATTCCTAAATGCAAATATGTAAAATTTTGGAGTGTTTATATATAATAAATTGGAATCCTCCCTTCCTCGTACTTAAATCTGTCTTGTCCTGCTTTTAAATCCACTCTGTCCTAATACAAAATGGTAAGAATATGGATATATCAAATCCAACTCAATATCCGACTAGTTGTCATTTCTAGTTAGGGCCATGGTGATTTTGGAATGTGAATAGCTCTGACCCTAGTTATGCAATATGTTGTGCTATCTTGTTCAAATTAAGTGATTTTCACCTCTAAATTCCATCGTTTATATCATTTTTGGGCTTGTTAAGGGACTTACATAATGGACTCTATTTTCCACTATTTTATTCCTTTGCTCCATTTTAAGATTTTGTAAGAACTATTTAGCCTCTCATTTGTTATGTTGAAAGCATGGTTAAATATATTCACTTTATTAAATTCTCTAAAGTCCATGGTTTTTAAGGTTTTTTTTGTTTGAACATTGTACATATGGTGTTGTTATCGTTAGCAACACCTTTGAAATTTGTTCTAATTAACATTTAGTTTATACTGTTTATAAATTAATACTTTTAGAATCCAAATAAAATTGATATTTAAATTCTAAAATTTTTGAGAGATTAAAGTATTTTATAATATAGTAATTCATTTAACTTAAATAAAAAGTGTAAAATTTTAAAAAATTAAGGTATTTTATATTAAAATATTTCAAGTAAAATATTTTTAAAGGATAAAAATGCATTATATTTTCATGTTTTAAGGATGATAAAAGTTTCACAAAGTATTTTTAAATTGTATATGTAAATAGTGTTACTTATTAACAAATATTAGAGACAAAAAATATCAATTTTTAAATATTATAGGGATCGACTAAATAATATTTATTAAGACAAACCTCAAGGGTATAATAGTAGTTTACTTTTATATCTAATAAAAATATAGTGTATCAGCTAGTTTTAATCACATCACTATTACAAATGTTAACTTTTAAATAAAATATAAAAGTGGATCAATCTTTTTAAGATAATTGAAAATAATAATTTAAAATTTAATTTTTATGTGCTGAATTTTATTTTCTATTTCCAAATCAGTCAAATGACATGTAATGATATTTTTCCTTGTTTTTAGACCCAAATCTATTATTCACAGTAATAACTACCCATAATAACTTTATGTTGTGATATTTATTATATGTAAATCAAATTAGTCCTTTTGAAGGGCAAGTTCTAAATATCTCATCAATGCCCTAATTTATAGAAGAAGAAAAATATTGTATACAAGTGATAAAATAAATTGTATTGTTCAAATAATTTAGATAATTGAACAATAGAACTAAAGTTTAAATCATTGATATATAGGAATAGGATAGACTGTTAAATTGAGATTGTTTTTCTTTTGTTTTAAAACTTATTTTATGATAAAATCCTTGAAGAGAATCATGTATATTCCTTAAGGATTTAAGCCATACTTAATTAAGTAGAAGGCATTTTATGTTAAATCACAGTTGATTGCTTGTAAACATTCATAACTTAGTCCTTTTATAACTGTCATATATATCTATATATATATGAGTTATCTATGAAATGAAAGTGCAATCCATTTTATCATTTCCATTCTTTTTCTTTCAAAATTACAACATAGACCATGCTGAAGTTGTGCTTTAACAAACGTTTATCTCTCTAATGAAATTATCCAACTAAAGAAATAAAACAAAATTAGGAATGAGATGCTTAAGCACCTCTCTATTGAAATGATCCACCTATACAAAAAACAAAAATTAGGAACGGAATGCTGCTGATATAATATTATATATTCACAACACAGAGAATTATATATATTTTTATAAAAAAATTGAGATTAGTAATTGCAAATGGCCACTTCCTATTTCCTTCAATATTTTTTGTTTGTCTTTGGCAAGTCGTCATCGTCAAATGCCAATACTTCACTGAGCAGCATCAACACCACTTCACCACCTATTAAATTTCTTATTTTCACCAAACATCACCTGAAAAAAATGCTAAAACAGCCAATGGATGATGATGACGATGATAAGAAGCCTTTCGATGTTGATGTGTATTTGAAAGAAGGCTTTTCTTATTTAGTTGAATTTTACGTGGGAACTCAGCAGACGCAATTACTTTTAGATCTTGGCTCTGCTCTTATATGGTGGCAATGCAAGCCATGTAGTTATGCTATCGACAAACTTTACCAATCTATGATCCCCAACTTTCCTCTACTTTTGAAATAGTTAAATGTGACTCACAGTTGTGTAATAGAAATGATTATTTTCTCAAAAGGATGTGCACTGAACACCAGACAAATAGATGTTTGTATGAAATAGTATATGCAGATAAAGATAAAACCAGTGGATATTTAGGCTATGAACTCATGTCAAACGCAGAAGACACCTTTACAGGGTTAATAGGTTTTGGATGTGGGAATGATAACAACGGTTCCCACTTTGGCCATGAGTCTAGTGGAATTTTGGGGTTTAGCCAAAATAATTTTTCATTCCCTTGCCAACTAAATGCTACAAAATTCTTCTTTTGTTTGCCTGGTCAAGATAGCCAAGAACCCTCCACACTGTCCATGCATCATTTTCCAACTGATAAACGTGATATAGTTGTTAGAATTATCACCAATGAATTACGTTCTGACTTATACTTTGTAGCATTTGCTGGGGTGTCAATCAATGATGAGATGTGTCCTATATCATCTGATAAATGGACCATTGACATGAATGGGGAATATGGCGTGCTGCTTGATACTGGAACTCCAATAAAATACTTTCCAGATGAAGTGTACTCCATAATACGATCCAAATTTGTGGAGAAGTTCTCACATTTCGAACCTTTGCCAGCAGATCAACTACCATTATCATCAATACTTGACACATGCTATGACATCCCTCATCCTTATTTAGTCAGGCATTTCCCTAAAATCTCACTGCACTTTCATGGTGATACCAAACCTCTTATCTTAACCCAACAACAAGTAATGGATCACATAGGTCCTAGACAATGTCTCGCGTTTGCTTCTGCAATTTTTGTTGGCAGTGTAAACAAGGGAGGACGGCAAGGCAAAGTCGAGGGAGAAGGAGTAACAGAAACTATGTTAGGAAGTCATATTTTCCAGAGAACAAGACTTCCATTCAATTTGGAAGAAAAAGTCATTAGAATCAATCCCGCTGATTGCGACTGATGGTTAGCAAGTTCTTTCTTTCTTTTTTGTTTAACCAGATTTTTTTTTTTTTTTATCAGTTCTGGTCTTCCATTATCAGTAACTATATCAACTAGCAAGGAGACCCTTTTCTTTGTTTGTAATGCTAAACTAAAGCTTTCAGAAGTTGCAAAATATATAAATCTTAGATGAATTTAGGATTCTCTTTACATATATATATCTTATCCTCTGCTTACCTATGATTTCTGTAATAACTGCTTACTTCAAATGGTTTAAAGGTGTAGTGCAGAAAGGAGAGAGGAACATTACCATATTCTGATTATCTCACAAATCTAGACTATTTGAAAACATATTTCAGTCAATTATCAAACATATTAACTCTTATACTAACAAATATTATATAGATGCCGCTGCCATAATTCATATCGAATATACCAAGTCTAATAATATTAACCAGTAGAAGTGCTTTTGTACAACAAACCACAAATAGCTGTGTAATTAACAGATTTAAAAGACACCCGACTACAGTGATAAATGAATCATTAACATGAACTATAATAACTTTCATCTGAAAGTGAATAATTATTATCACATTATTAAGGATTATAATGAAACAAAAAGGTCTTCACCATCATTAGCATATGAAGCTGAAAACATTTTAAGCTGTCTAAACATGCCTCATCATTTTATACTAACTCAAATTGACATCTCACTGAATAATGAGAAAAAATAGAAATAATAATAAACTGACTATCATAAATATAGCAAGCCAAATTCCTACACACTAGAATTTATATACCATGTTTCCCGGGCGACAACAATCTTGCGATTAACTATTCCAACTCAATATCTGATAACATGACGTCGCAGCCACAGTTCATACATTAACATATTGAATATATCAAATCTATCTGGAGGAGAATTCCAGTGGAAGTGCTTCTGTACCTAATTTTCAACAGCAGAAACTGCATTATGTTAAACAATCACAGTAGGTAGTTGGTAGCAATATGTTGCCTATCTTGCAATTCTATAGAACTACATAATGATGTGTAGTAGTACCAGTTCAAATAAATATGATTTTCTTATTAGTCAAATAAATAAATTATTTTTCACTCCTGGAATAAACAATCCTAAATTAGAATGGTATGTAATGCATAATGGGGAATAATAAATTACAACTAATTGCAAGACATAATTATGCATATTAAGTAGACATTTATACATAATTTACTCTTACTAGCAATATAATCTCACTTACCTTGACTGTGTTGCTTTGCAGGGCTCTATATTCTTCATCTGATATGCCCTTAAGTATGTTCTCAAGATTATAGAAATCACTCTCCTTGAGTATTACAGAGAATTTACGCCAGTCAAGAATGTCATTAAATGGCAAATCAAAGTGGTCAAAGAAGATGACTGCAAAACAACACACAAATTGCTGAAAAGGAAATTACAAAGAATACTCAAAGAAGAAACCTAGAGAAAATACAATCAAATTATCATTAGAAGATTGATCATTGAACAAATGACAGAGTTAGACTAAGGGTTTAACGACTGTTCAAATAATTAATAACCACGATTTGATAGTTATAAATTTTGACAATGTTAACAATGTGCAATTTAAACACCAGGGCTAAATTTGATTCCTGTGTTATGCATGACACAAAGAAAAGAGAGAAATTCATATTTGATGCTCATGTGAACATGGCAAAGTAATGCTTAGTGTGTCACAGACGTGTCATATGCTAAGTAGGAAATTTTTATTACCAGGAACACATCCATAATGAATAGCTTTTGCTATACAAGTATCAGCAGTTGGATCAAAAATGAAGCAAATGCAGAACTTAGACTTGTACATAGTCTCTTGGAATGAAAAACATTTAGAAATCTTCTGACCCAACGGTATATGTGGAGATGTCTCCTTTTTTATTGAAATTTGATTCTTCTCAAGCAATGCCTTGTCAGTAGAAGAACACAGACGTTGATATTTTTGTGTTATGTTCTTGATATCAATAAGATGACATTGTATCCGATGATACCAAATTCGATTTTGATGATGTATTAACAGTTCGTTTACATCATCATAACTGTTATCTTTAATGTCTGGTTCTGCGTCATTCTGCCAAACATGATCACCACGCTGCATGTAAGCTAGTAAAGTCCTACAACATATGAAAGTAAAAATTATGAAAATCCAACAGATGTATCTACTTTCTACCATACATGAAAGTAATATCAGCTTCCAACAAGAAATTTCTCACCAGGAAATAATTAATGACATATGAATAGCCTGTCAAACATGTAAATAGAACGCCAGAAGATTGATTTCATTTTATTACTAGATAAAAACCGAAATCATCAAACTGAATTCAACTAAAAATGACTTGATTTGCACAAAGTACTAAACTATGAAATTGGGGCATAACATTGTAATGGCCCTCTCTTGAAGTAGCAATTATTAAAAAATTGTGGAATTTAAAAAAGAAACAATTCAGTGTCAAAGAAAACCACCTTGGGAATGGCATTGTAAACAAGCACATCAAGTAAAGAACGTTACAGGATTCAATTAAATATTTGGTTTGGGTGCAAAGCTGAATTAATCAATTAGTATACCAATAATTCTTTCTACCCGTTTAGACTAAAATGTTCCTATCAGAGTAGAAGTTACCTTTTCTTGACGTCATTTCCAGCAGGCATGTAGGAAAATTGGAGGGGTATCTGTGGGAGTGAAAAATCCTTGTGTGGTATATATTCAGTACCATAACTTGAAGAACAAAAAACTCGAATGGAGTTCTTCACAAGAGCCGAAACTAATAGAGAGGCATGCACATGACGGGCACGGCAAGCAACGATAAAGTGATC
>CANXYC010168835.1:0-19663 GCA_948193065.1 Aleurites moluccanus | reverse complement strand
AACATCTAAGTTTGTAAATAAAAGAGGAAACATGGTTTTAACAATCTGAAATGATGGGTGTCCTAGTCGACGATGGTAGAGGAAAATTTTCTCTTTATTGGATGAAATGGATTCTGAAACAAAGGAAAATCTGTTTGTGGTGATGTTTGACCGACTTGGTGTTTCAAGATAATAAAGGCCACTTTGTTCTTTAGCATGTCCAATCATCCTTCCCAATTCCTTGTCCTGAAATACACAATAACTATTGTGAAATTTCACATTACAAGATAAATCTTCAGTGAATTTTTGAACTGAAACAAGATTGGTAGACAATTTAGGAACATGAACAACATTTTTTAATGTTATGTATGGGTTTACTTTAATATTACCTAGACCTGCAACAGTAACTAGAGATCCATCAACTAAGGCTATTTTCCTATTGCTTGGACATGGTGTATAGGTTGAGAAATATTTAGATGAGTGAGTCATGTGGTCGGTTGCGCCAGAATCCATGACCCATGAGTTGACAAAGGTAATATCCGAGGTATTTAATCCAAAGTAAATTAGAAACTTACCTGAATATGCTAGAGAAACACTACCTGAAGGCTTTTCAAGGCTATTGATAAGGAATCTCAATCTCTCTATCTCCTTATAATTGAGACTATTATACTCCTGTGGTGTTGCTTCTCCTTGAGATGCTACTGCCACATGAACCTGTCCACTTCCTTTGGGTTGATCACTGCTTTGGTTCCACTCACGACTTGGAGGCTTTCCATGGAGCTTCCAACACTTGGCACGAGTATGGCGAGACTTCTTACAATAGGTGAACCATAATCCTTCTCGGCTTTGTTTAATTTTTTCAATTGAAAGAGCTACTTCTTTTCCTAGTTTGGTAGTGCCACTAGCCACCATAGCGGAGCCATCTATGCTTTGTAGTTCAAGCATTAGGCCTCTTCTGCTTTCTTCACTTCGAATTAGTGCTACCACTTCATTGAAACAAGACACTTCTTGTTTTCCAAGAATTTGAATTCTCACTTGATCAAACTCTGGATTAAGTCCAACAAGAAAATCATAAACACGATCCTTCTCAATGTAATTCTTCAACACAGCTACATCTTCTGAACATTTAGTTTGTATCACCCTATAATGATCAAGTTCTTGCCATAAGGACTTCAATTGATTGGCATACTCAGTGACAGTTCTACTTCCCTGTTTTGCAGCTATTGTTTTCACTTTAACTTCATAAACTTGAGCTGCATCTTTCGCCTTTAAATAGGTCTGTTGAATAGCATCCTAAATCTCTTTTGCAGTTGCCAAGAACATGCAAGTATCACTTATTTCAGGAACCATCGAATTCCATAACCAAGCCATTATCATTGAATCTTCTTTTTCCCAAGTTTCAAGGCGAGGATCGTCTGATTTGGGGGCTGCACTTATGAGATGACTTATTTTTCCTTTCCCTTTGAGAATTATGCGAACAAGTTGAGACCATTTGAGATAGTTTGTCCCACCCAATCTATAAATTGCTTGAATGCTCGGCAAATCTCCATGTTGTTGGTTTCGGTTTAACTGTTCAGACGTAGTCAAGAAAGTGGTTTATCCGGTCTCTGACATTTTGCTTAAGGGAAAAAAGATTTAAGATAAAAGGAAAAAATGATAGGCTTTGGCAATGAAGGCCAAACTAGAGAACAGAAAAATCCCAGAAATAAAGTTAACAACAAATATTGAAGTTCGGCAATGAAAGCCGTGAGATAATTCGTCAAACAAAAAATAATAGCAATGAAGGCTCTGATACCATATGAACAATTGAAAGAAAATTATATTCCTTTTATTTTATTACCAAACAATAATGTTGACTTTATACACATTAACCTAGCAAAAATAGAAAACCTAATCAAATTCCATAATTTATGGTAATCTAATCTAATCCTATAATTAATGGGTTTTACAACAAAATAGGAA
The DNA here is from genome assembly GCA_948193065.1 of Aleurites moluccanus. Classification (NCBI taxonomy): domain Eukaryota; kingdom Viridiplantae; phylum Streptophyta; class Magnoliopsida; order Malpighiales; family Euphorbiaceae; genus Aleurites; species Aleurites moluccanus. The sequence goes on along the minus strand of CANXYC010168835.1, from coordinate 17,722 downwards.
AGTTAATAATATACAAAATTATCTCTTAAATAAGAAAGTTAATTATCTCCTAAATTATCTCCTAAATAGGAAAGCTAATAATATACAAAATTATCTGCTAAATAGGAAAGTTAATTATCTCCTAAATAGGAAAGCTAATAATATACAAAATTATCTTCTAAATAGGATTTTCTCTACAGAATCAACAAATTTTTAAAAGACTTTCACTACGTCAATATATATTATTATTTTATCTGTATGTTTGATTTTCTAATTACCAAATAAAAAATATAAATTCCGTTTTAATATATGATTATCTATCTCGTCTATCTTATAACATCAAAAGTAAAATATTCAAATTTCGATAATTTTATTTTTCATTAAAATTTTTTATTTTCTTAAAAAAGAAATGATTGAATAGTATTTCTTTTCTACCAAGCATCCCATATTCCCGGATGTTTTGATGATTTGCATAAAATTTATCATAGTTCAAAGTAGAGAATTTGAAGAGTATTATGTGATGTGCCTAAAGCACTCCAAGGGGGGGCCTCGTGGTGATTAAAGCCTTAAAGAAGGCATCACTTGGATCTAAACAAAGATTATAAGGCCAAAAACTTTTCTCAATTTAGAGCTTCAAAAATCAATATTAATAATTAATTTCATTTTTTTATGGATCTATCATATGCTGTGTGTGTCCCAATGTCATGTGCAAAGTGGTTTTCTTTATAGTTATTTTTTCCAATATTATTTTTAATAATAAAAAAGGGCACTCATATATTTTGCTATTCGTTCATAATGGGCTTCATTTGAAAAGACTTTACTATCACTTTAAGGCCATTGTTTTTTTTAGAGGAACAAAGGGTAATTATGTCATTTCCTTATTTTATATACATAACATTTGTGATAATTGATCATCAAAGAATACATCAAGTTTGATTGGGATATACCCACAAGATTAAAATAAATATTGATTGGTTTTCCCACAAAACAAATGACAATTTTCAATTCCTTCTAAAGCCAAAAAGGAAGATGGAGTTGGTATTGATAGTCATAGAGGAAATGTACTATTTGTAATATTAAAATGGCAAATCCTATCAATTTCAATTGTTCACCATTTGAGTATGGTCAAAGGCAGGATTATGTGTATCTTTTGAACTTAAATATTTGCCCATTTCTAATCTCTTATTCTCTGCTTTGACTTGATCTATCCATTCCCAACTTAGCCAATGGGTTGGAACCATGTCATGTAGTTTTTATTATTAATTATTATTATTTTTTACCATAAGATATTGTATACAATACAAATATTATTGGTTTATTACTACTACCAAGTATTATACTGCTAAATATTACCAACCATGTTATATAATTGAAATGGGAAACTTTGATTTTATAGTATTTGTTATGTAGCCTTTATGTTTTAACCATGTCTCTTAACTTAGTTAATTAAACAATGAATCCTTCATCATAAACACTTGATTTTTTCACTGAGGTGGTAATTTAATGATCAATTTCATAATGTAAAAAAGATTAAGAGTTAATAATACCATAATTGTTATTTTTAATAGGAGATATCATAACAATTAAAAAAAGAAAAAGAAAAAGAATGGATCTTAATAAGCTTGTACACTATGCTTAGTTGGTGGGTCAAATAAATGGCCTTTAAAGTTTTATTGTACGTGTATATACAAATCTCATAGATTGTGTTTGCCATAATCCATTAAAAAAAAAACTTTGATTATGATCATTGCATTTTGGCCATTTAATTGGTAACTTATTGCTCATTATGTCACCTAAAAAATTCTACACGGCCTTTAATCATTCTCTTCTCCTAAATGCTATAAAAGAATCCACATGAAAACAACATATATATAAATATATCATGTCAATTGATGGTTTACTTTAATACTTTTTCTATTTATTTTTTGAGTTAATTTGTGAGATTTAAGTGAAATAAATAAATTTTTTGAATTTTTTTTTTAATTAATTTGTATAAAATACATGAGAAAAGTCCTCGTATTTAAGTTTTTTTTTTTTCTTTTTCTTTAATACATAAAAAATTTATTAAAAAAATTAAAATAATAAGAATTTGAATATCTGACCTCTTGTCTTCTGATTTACAAGACAAGTACGTAATCTCTAATGATGGATTTGAGTCCCTCCTTGCAAAAGCTTGGTAGATGCCAAACTTGTGACTTCAATTCCTTATCAAACTCCTAATTGCCCCCTTCCCTACTAACCATTGTCCCTCTTATATATTATATCACTTGACGTAATAAAGATACTATAATATTAATATATATTATTTATATAAAATTATATATTTTTAAAAATTATGATAAATAAAATAATATAATTGAGTGATATAAAGTAAAAAAATATTTATACAAATAATATTTTTAAATATAATCTATTTATTAAAATAAGATATATTTAAATGATATTTAGTTTTATAAATTAATTAAATAAAGTATAAATTAGAAGGATAATATTAAATAAACCCATAACATCAACAAGATATATTAATTTATATAACATATATATATAACGAAATTAAAAGTTAAACAGGAGAAAAAATAAATTAAAATATTAGTTCGAATAATGAGAAAGCATAAGTGAATTATAATAAATTAGGAAATATATTTTTTTTTATTTTAATATCATGTTAATAATGTTGAGAGTTTATATAATTTTAAAAATATTAATTTTAAAAATTAAATATTAAAATTAAAAAAATTTAATTATATATAATATTATTTAATATCTCGTGTAAAATAAAGAAAATAATTCATAAATACTATTTAAAGAAAATAATTCATATTACTATTTTAGCATCTTCAACTTCAATTATTAAAAAAAAATGCACAATATAAATGACGTAATGTCACATGTATCATTATCGGAAAAAATAAAAAATAAATATAAAGTAATTAAGCTCAACCGGTAGCCGGTAAAAATCGAACAGGGAAACATAGTCAACCGCGAGAAGAAACAGGTAGAGGCAGTAAAAAAATTTGGACTCAAAAAACGAAGTTAACAAAGAGGTCATCAATTTTTAATACTAATTTTTTCTGTCGAATGTTTCGAGAAAAAGAGGGTGGTTGAGTAACGCCGTGAACATTGTATGGTGTTATCAAATCTCAAGACGGCGAACAGTGCGGCGGAGCTAACGACGTTAAAATGTGCAGCACGTGAGAAGTGACAGTGCTGTCAAATTTGTCAAAACAACCGTCTTTGTAAGGCTTTTTTAGTTTTCGGGAAGCTACTACTTTCTCTTTTTCAACTGCAATGTTCCACGTATTGCAGCATCAATGTCTTTTTTTATTAAAATAAAAAATTTATTTAATTTAATAAACTTAATTCAATTTAATTTTAATTTTAATTATATAAATTCATTATTTACTTTTAATGATTTTTGAAAGACATTTTTTAATATTTATAAAATTTTTAAATTATTCTGTATTTTTTTTATAATTTATTATTTAAAAAATAATTTTAATTAATATTTAAGAATGAGTTGATTTGAAATGGTCCACTATTAATATTTAATTGTAAATCAGAAATCAAACAAAATGATTTTTGGATAAGTTCCCTTTTTATATATATGAATTTTATAAACAAAATCACAGAAATAATTAAAAAAGAAAAGATATTGTCAAAGCATATATTCATCATTCATTCTTTCTCTTCAAATGATAAACACTATGCATAATGATCCATTTCTTATTCTGAATAATAATTTGTTTTATTTTCTTTGTCATTTTTATTTATTTTTAAATAAGACAATTAATAATATTAATATTTCAAGAAATTAAGATATAAATTAATTATTAAAAATAAATATTAAAATTTAATTCTTATCGATATTAAATCCTCCTCAATACTTAAAAATTAATTAAGAATATTTATATAATTTAGTTATGAATATCATATAATTAAATTAATTTTTCGTAAAATTGTATCTACAATGATATAATATTTTTTTACTTTAATATCATTTTCATTTTTCAGATTTGATTTTTTTTAATGATTTTCATTCTTTTAGGATGTGAGAACTAATATACTATAAATTAATTGAATTTAATTTTTTAAAAAATTGAATTTCCAATTAAGATTTATATTTTGCTTTGAGTTGTTCTTTAGGAAATTTTCTCTTGATCTTGTCTTTTCCTCTTGGATTTTGCTATCAATGCCCTTGGTAGTTGATACTGTGTCATGGAAAGAAGGGCTTTTATATATTTTATGAAAAATATATAAAATAAAAATGAAAAATCTCATAATTGATTATTGGTTATGATTTTTGGAAATGCTTTTTAATTAATTACTTATTGTCATTTTAATTTCTAGCCACTCTTTGTTATGATTCAATTTTTCAATTTTAAATAGTAAAATAACTGATATTTGAATGTTGAAAAATTATGGTCTGAGATGAAATTAGAAGGATAATCTTTAATTCTTTGTGTATTAATTAAATGTCTAAATTAACAGAAAAAATATTAAATGATTTAATGAGTTATCCTATATCATATAATTTGATGAGAAATAAAATATGACTTTATTTATGGACTTTAAGTAAATCTTTGGACCCAAAATAATGAGAACACTTTTCCAGACTCAATGGGTATGAAGGTCTCAGACTTTATCCAGACTTGATTAGTAGCCAGGCACCCCATGCTCGGCAAAGGCGAATCTTCACTATGAGGTGGCCTTACCTGAAAGCTCCTTCACCATGACGAGGCACATGAAAAATCCTCGAGCCACATGATTCAATTCGTTCTTCAAACTAATCCTACTCAAAGCTCATCATGTGCTTCATTATGCCTTATACTTGAGCGACAAAACCCTCAACATACAGATACGTCAAGAAAAGAAAAGCAATCTGATTATCTCTAAAATATAGCTTCATTATCAAGTACATAAACTTATTGGTCCTACATGAACTTAGTTTGACGTTCTAGCCATGTTTTATCAATCTAATATGATGTGACTTGACTTATACATGAGATGATAACATGCGTCTCTTCCAATTGATTTAGTGATGGCTTCCACTAATATAAAAAGAGAAATACAAATACCTAAGGTGATCAATACCATCCATTAAAATTACTATCTCGAGAGAGATCATCTTCTTTCTTGAAAATAAACACATTCAATCATTAACTTAAATATCAGAAAAGCTTTACCAAGTCAAGACTTGATCTCTTTGATGCTTATTTCAATGTCTTGCAGATTTAGGGAGTTTCGATCATATCCAATCCGTTCAAAGAGATCTAACATTTTTTATTTTGAGAATCTTAGGATCATTAAAAATTGTGTAATGTATATAAACTCATTTAACATTTCTTTTGATATATCAAAAAAAAAAGACTCTTTTTAACATATAGATATGTTTCCTTTTGACATTGTACTAATCAATAAAAATGTTGTAATTTTATTTAATTAAATTGAATGATATAATTTTTTTTTTTGTCAAGAGTTTAGATAATGTCAAGGATTTAAAAATCTGCGTATCGAACCAAAACTCTGGGGATCTAAATATTATAGGACTGATACTAAATTATTTGTATAAAATATTCATCTGAATTATTTGATCAATGACCCTAATTTTAAAAATCCCTTTTCAATTTGAATAGTTAATTTTAATTTCAAAATTCTATTTCAATTTAATCAGTAAATCATAATTTTAAAAAATCCTTTTCAATTTAACAGTTAAATAAAACCTTAAATTTGATCAATTACCACACGTTTAAATTGCAAATGGCTGTTTAAGAAGTTGAGAAATTCTTTCATTGAAATTTGACTTTTTATTCTCTCCTTTTACTTTTTTTTTTCTACCATTATACCTAACTTAGAATCCTTTAAGTCTTTGACTTTGAGTACGAGTATGTTAGGGCTTAGAGTCTTCAATTTGATTACCTTAAGAAGCCTTTTTTTTCTTCGATTTGAGTCTACAACTTCGATCCTTTGAGTAAAACGAGTAAGAATGAAACAAAGAACATAGAAACTTTGAGATTTATGAGAGAAAATGTCATAAGCCATAGATTTTGAGAGATAGAGATAAATTCTTCATAACTATAAGTTTGAGAGACAAAAAATTTAGTGTTAGATTTCAAAATGAGAATTCGGGAATCAAAGTTTCAGAAATGGATGAGAGGAGAGCTGTAATAGCCTGGTCTAGAACTAACTCTCAATAACCTATTATTTTATGACTCAACCTCGGCCTAAAATTATTAATCCAAGTTATTTAGATAGTAACTAGCATGACTATATAAACCACTCCACTTTTTTCATTCTAATTCTATGTGGGAACTTGTCCCAGCTGCTTGCTACTGGGACGTTATATTATCCCCTCTTTTGTGATACGAATCTTTGTCGTAACTAAATTGGTTCATTTATAACTAAGTTCAAGCTACTAGACTAGCTCTGATTGGCCTTAGATATTATGGTTTGCTAGTGCACTGGGCGGCTCATCTCGTGCTCTACTTCACCCTTTTTCTATGGGCTCACAAGCTCTGCACAATCTGATCCAAGGTAGTTCTGATATTAAATTGTAATGGCTCGAAACTAGCTCCAAATAACCTATTGTTTTATGGTTCAATCCTGACCTAAAACGTTTAATTCAGGTTATTTAAATAGTAACTGGCTGGACTATATAAACTATTTCGCTTTTTCATTCTAATTTGATGTGGAAACTTATTCCACCCGCTTGATATTGGGATATTACAAAAGTGGTGACAAAAAGAAAAAGAGATGAGTGTTATAGAATATCTAAGATTAGGTTAGGTTAGTAAATGTTTATATATGGTATAATTTATTATAATATACCTAAAAATATACATAATACATTATTACTTGTACCAATATAAATCTTCATTCTGGTTATCGGTTCTTAGTTTCAATATGGTTCCAGATTAGTTCAATTTTGTTCTTGGTATGGGTATAATCTTATCCTTGGTCCCATACAAAATAAACCCTCCTGTTCAAGTTGGTTCAAGGATTTCTTCGGTTCTTGGAGATTTTCATTGATAGTTATTTTTTTTATTCGAGGTTTTGGGTCGATTCGAAATGCCTTTGGCTTGTACTCATGACCTATAATCAAAAAATGTTATATATTTTATATAATGTATCAATTAGATATAAAGTTAGACTAAATAAGTAGGAATTGAATTTGAAATATATTTAAATCTCAAATTTGATCTTATCATAAGCTTAAAATTTTGTTGGTATATATAATAATAAAAACAAAAGGAAACTTTATATTTTATCTTATATAATCTATTAAAAAATAAGGTTAATTATAAAAAAAAATTATAAATTATTTATGAAATTATAATTTTATCACGAACTAAAAATTTTGATAATTTTATACATATATTTTCAATTTTTGTCAAATTTAACATAAAATTGAAATCCGATCAAAACTCCAGTGCCGAAACTGACTTGGCATGCAGACGTGATATTTTTTATTATTATTTTTATCACGTCAGCATCTAATTAGGAAATCAAATTAAACCAATAATATCAAATCAAACCAAATCAATCGGTCGATTTTATTCGATTTTTCAAACTTCAGTTTGGTTTGATTAATTTTTTTAAAATTTCAGTTTTTTTATTCTGTTTGATTTTTTCAAAAAGAAACCGAATAATTTTTTTATTAGGTTCGATTAATTTTTTAAAATTTTGGTTTTTATTTTGGTTCCATTTTGAAAGTTTTATTTCGATTCAATTCAAACTTAACCAAATGATTGTTTATCCATTTATTTCTTTTTATTATTATTTTTTAAATTTTCTGGTAATTCAATACTAAAAAAATTAAAATTGGTTAAGTTCGGTTTGAATATTTTGATTTTTTTTAATATCGAAATAATTAAATCCAACCGTACTGAAATAAAAAGCAAGTTATTCAAGTTAAATTGATATATTTTAGTTCGATTATTGAAATAAATTATATATATATATATATATTGGTTGGTTTGGTTTATTCGATTTTTTGAAGAAAACCAAATTAAATAAAAAAACTCAAAATTTAAAAAAAAATTAATCAAACCGATTTGAAGTTTGAAAAATTGAATCCAACTAATCGATTCGAGTTAATTCGATTTTGGTTTGATTTAATTTTTTAATCAGATGCTGATGGACAAAAATAATAATAATAAATGTCACATCAGCACGCCAGATTAGCTCTGACATCAGAGTTTTGACCTGATTTCGGTTTTATGCTAAATTTATCAAAAATTTAAAATATATGTATAAAATTGTCAAAAATTTTAGTTCATGATAAAATTATAATTTTATGAATAATTCATAATTTTTTTTGTAATTAACCCTAAAATATATATTTTTATCTATACTTTTTAGTTATATTTTATATCAATTAAATATATATTTTCATCTATACTTTTTAGTTATATTTTATATCAATTAAATGTCATATTTATATGCTCCTATCCTTAAGATATAATGGAATTAAAATGTCAATCAAATTTAAAATTTTTTATTCTATATTTTGATTCTATTTATTATTATATATTTTGATATATTAAAAAAATTATATTGTTTTCGTTTTGTAATAAATTAATATAAATGTATAATATAACATAATATCTTTGACCAAAACCAAAAAAAAAAAGATAAAATTAAAATACATAAATTACTTTTATTTTTCTTGATATTTAATCTATTTATGCTTCTATTGTTTTAAAAAAAAAAATCTCTTGATTTTTATTTCGTTAAAATTAAAATTGAAAAGATGAATTTATCCTTTTCGTAAAATAAAATAAAATTAATTTCATCCATAATACTCTAATTTATATTCTACTCGTATTATGATATTTAAATTTTATTTTATTATATAAAAATCATTCTATTTTATTTAACGATCATTTTAAAATATTTTTTGCATTGTTTTGTCGATTTCAGACACACGTGGCCACTTTTTTATTTTATTTTTTGCAACTTCAAATACCAACAGTTGAATTTTTTTTTTTTTTTTTTTTTTGTGCGCTTGTGCTTTGTTTCAAACTGAGTACTTTACTTTTCTCTTATTTTCTTGGGTGAATTTTAATCATAGCGCCTCAATTTGTGATTAATACATTTTATGGTCTTTTAACTTTAATTTATAATAATAAAATCTCTGAATTTTATTTTTCAAAACATAAAATTTTTTTTTCAAAAATAAACTAATATTTAATTACATTTTGATCCATGATTTTCAAAATACTATTTATATAGGTCTAAAATTTATTTAATTTGCTAGTTTATGGATGAGATTTTTGGAGAGAATTCTCTAGTTCCTAGAAGAGTGTATAGCAGTATAAAACACTTTTCGATTACAGAAAGAAAAGAGCATCCACTGATACAGTGGAATATTATTGGGTTTGTGGAAGAATTAAAAATAGGGACGAATTAATCAGAATTAATTCTATTTATAGAAATTCTTCCTTAGAAAATAAAATTGCCCATGAATATTGTGGAGTAGCAGATATAATTGAATTTCTAGAAGAGCAATATCTAGTTTTTAATCAATTAGCCATTTTAGATCAAGATACTCCTCTGGTATCCTCTAGAACTTCAAGTTGGAGTGATAATTTAAAAAGAGATTATTTAATTTGGAAAAGATTGTACTTCAGAAAAATTCACTTTTTTTTTTTTGCTCTTTGGGAAAATTCTCCTAGTCTAGACAATTGGATAACATTTTTAAAAAATAAAGAAAAAATTAAAAATACACCCAGTAGTTCTAGATAAAAATGAAAAAATTAGATAGAGAAGAAAGTGTCAACTCAAATCCTTCAGGATTAACTTCATTTCAAAATATTCATAATGAAGTAAGCCTTTTCCTTGAGCAGTTGCATGCAAAAAGAAATACAGGCGATTTACCAGAACAAAGAAACGTTTTAGCAAAAGAAGTAGAAAAATTGGTGAATGATACGCTTGATACAATTGAGTGAGAAAGAGTTTTGAAAAAACCTCTTTCTGAAAAAGAAATTTTGTAATTAAGGAAAGACAAAATAGTTCCTTATATTGCTAACCCTGACATGAGAGCTGTTAATCAAGAAAGTAGTAAAGCAGCTGAAGGCCTTAGAAAATCTCTAGGTCTGGTAGAAGAAACTCCTTTGCATTTAGATGATAGAACATTTAATGATCTTCTTGCTACGAAGAGGGCAGAATATAAACCAAATTATCCCCATAGAACAAAATCAGAATTTCAACCTAGGGATAATCCATTAAAGCCTGTAATCACCCCAGTAGCTTTTCTAAATTTAGATTGTAAAAAGCATGCCTCTAAAAGAATAGATGAGTGGATTACCATGATCAGGTTTACAACTAAAGCAGGTAGTTACTCAACTGAAGCCACCTACGAACTTTGCAAAGCCACCATGGTTGGCAATGCTCAGAAATTTTGGGATCAGCTAGTAGTTCAAACTTCTATTAGAGATGAAATTAAGAAAGCAATTCTAATAGATGAGGTTCTAGCTATCATCGTAGATACCCTAAAAAGAGAATTTTGTGGTTTTTCAATATCAATAGAATCATTAGAAAGAGAACAGTCCTTAATGGCATTAATGAAACTACAGATATGTGACATGTGTTATTTTGATAATTATGCATGTGAATTTCAGAAATATTATTATAATTTTGATCTTAATGCTCTAAATTACATGTCAACATTGTTTTTTGCTAAACTCCCAGAACCATGGCCAGAGGTAGCAAAAAATGCCTATCAACTCCTATTAAATGAAGAAAAAGTGGTTGATGAATTAGGAGGTAAGATATAGGCAGTTAGGTATGCCTTGAGAAAAGCATGTACTGAACTTCAAGTAAGACAAGATGCAAAACGTCTTCCTTATTTGAACAAAAGTTGTTGCTTTCAGATTGAATATGTTCCTGGAAGGTACGAGTCTACCACAACAAATGAAAAGGGGATAGGAAAGAAATCTGAAAAAGGATATTCTTCTTGTGATACAAAAAAGAAATAATTTAAAAGATATAAAAAAAGAAGAATATCGAAAAATGATAGAAACAACAAAAAGAGGTTTAAGGTTTATTAAGAAGGAAAACCAACCTTAGGGATAAAGACAGGATAAAAGCCTTTAAGAAAAAATATGGTAAAGCCCCTAAGTGCCCGCAAGGGAAACCTCTTAGCAGTTGTTCTTGTTGCTGGATTTGTGGTTCAAAAGATCACAAAGTAAATGTATGTCCACAGAAGAACAAGCAAAAAGAAAATCTTAAAAGAATTTTCTTCGAAGATGAGAATCTTGTCTATGAACCAATAGAAGAAGATGAATATTCTGACATAGACTCTGAAATAGATTTTGTTTATGAAGTAGTTTCTGAATATGAAATTGATATAGATGAATATGATCTGTGGACAGCCTATCTATTCATGATGAATGTGGAAGAAAGACCCATAGATGAAGAAATGATCCCTTTAGATACTTCTCTAGTACAGGAAGAATCTTTCCAGTACAATGATCCGTCCAAGAGTTGCCTAGAATGGAAACTCCCAAAGGTAGATATCAATACTATTTACAGCAAATCTAAATTCAGTTTTAGGTCAATAGTAGATGTCTCCCAATCAGAATTTACAGCTTAGGTTTCTAGTACAGAACTAGAAACGTTGGACATCCCTTTGATCAATTTACCAAAAATAAGAGAATTAGTAGCTAAATCAAAGGGAACATATCAATATATCCATATTGGTCTTGTCCAAATAGGACTGATACCGCTGTTCAATTTGCCAGCAAATAGTCCTATGATAGCAGTTGTGCTAGACAAAAGATAAAATTTGTTCCAAGACCAGCTAATATCAGGGGGTTCAAACCAACCTTGCACATGGACCAGTTTGATTCCAGACTTATCATAACTATATGATGTCAGTAAAGGATAAGTGTTTGGGTAATTTTTTATTACTTAGGATTAAATATATGAATATGAATATAATGAATTCCCAGGCTAAATATTTAGCATATCACACTAGGATAATTTTTAGACTGATTAATACAACCAATCCTGGAGTGAGGAATATCTCTAGAATCATAGAGTTATTCAATGAGTGTTCAGATAACTATAGGTAATTTCATAAAAAAGAAATTAATCCTTTAGAGTTATCTTAGCCTAAGAGTTGGGTTCTCCAAGGACCAGCAGAAATATCACGATCAATAGGTTCCTCTCAAATTATACAAAGAGGTAGAAACATCATCTTAAACCTAGAAGAACCTATGAGAAATCTTAGGATTTCTGAGCCTCCTAGAAGATCATATTATGTTCCTCGATTACTTAGAAGTAATTTCACTTCTTCAATAATTAGAGAGGAAGTTCCTAAGACACCAGTCCAGGAAGAAGCACAATCATCTTCAGATAATAGAACCATTGTAGGATATAGAAATATAAGCCTACCTATATATGAAGATGAAGAAATTAGGAAAAATGCAAGAATGATTAAGCATCTAACATTAATCATTGAGGTTGTAAAAGAAATACAGAAAATTTCTCAACAATGGTCAATTCGTTTCGAGGATGTTTGGACAATGGTATGTCCTGATACCATGGCATCATCAAAGATATTCAGTACAGAAGAATCAGGTTTGAATACATATATTTTTTTAATATTTAAATTCTCTGGTTATTATGATTACTCTTTGGATGCGTTAGTTGACACAGGTGCAACAATCACTAGTACTAGACCCAATGCACTCCCTGATGAATGATGAAAACCATTGTTCCAGCCTATGATACTATGTATGGCAGGAGGAGAAGTGAACTTGGTAACACAGTTTGCAAAACAAGTTCCTGTTATCATTAGTGGAAAAAAGTTTATTATTGATAAGGTCTTCGCATTCCCTGATCTTGACGCAGATATCATTTTAGGAAATGCTTTCCTAAAAGGGCAAAAAGAGAATAGACATTTTGTGCAGGACGACAGTTACATCTCAATTGGAGGTATAAAAATCACATCTTTGCCAAATTCTAAAAACAAATTAAAATTTGATTTTTATCCGGTTAAAATATCAAAGTTGTGTGGATCTATGCCATGTGAACAAGCATTCAAAGTGCGAGCACAGCGCGGTGAACCTTGGTTAGATTGTCTATTTGATCAATAATTATGTTTTAAAACACAAGGTGTGATAGAAAAACTTATTACACATCCCCAGCTAAAAGGAACCAAGTGAAAAAATTTTCTTGTAAAATTAGCTGATAATTTTAGTGATGATCCGCTAAAATTATGGGTGTTAAATGGGATAACTGCTAAACTAGAACTGAAAGATCCCAGCACTATCATCAAAACTAGAAATATAACATATACCAATGAGATGATAGAGGAATTTGACAAACAGATTCCTAAATTGCTCGAAAAATGTTTGATTAGGGATAGTAATAGTCCACATTATAGTCCAGCCTTTATGGTAATAAATCATGCAGAGCAGGTGCGAGGAAAAGCATGAATGGTTATAGACTATCGTCAGGTAAATAAAGCAACCAAGAATGATAGTTATAAAATCCCTTCAGCTGGTGATGTCATAGATAGGGTAAGTCTTAAACAACCTTTTATCTTTTCTAAATTTGATCTAAAAAGTGGTTGTTGGCAGATAAAGATGGAAGAAGAATCTGTAGCCCTAACAGCCTTCAATGCACCTCAAGGGATGTATGAATGGTTAGTAATGTCATTCGGCCTGAAAAATGCTCCATGCGTGTTTCAACGCAAAATGGACAATGCATTTAAAGCATTGAAAAAATTTTGTGTGGTCTATATAGACGATGTGTTAGTTTTTAGTAAAAATAAAAAAGAACACATGAGTCATCTTGAACAAGTGACTGATATCTTCAAATATGAAGGTATGATTCTATCTGAAAGAAAGATAGAATGGTTTAAGAAAAATATAAATTTTTTAGAAATGAAAATCGAAAAGGGAAAAATTAGGTTACAAAGCCACATTTCTGAAAAAATTATTAACTTTCCTGACGAACTAGAAGATAGGAAGCAAGTACAACGATTTTGTGGGCTTGTTAACTATGCTAGAAAATTCCTGAAAAATTTATCCAAAGACCTAGGAAGAATATGAAAGAAAATATTCGATAATGTTCCTTGGTTTTGGGATAATGAGGACACTCAGGCTGTCATCCAGGTAAAAAATAAAATAAAAAATTTACCTTATTTTAATTTACCATCAGATACAGATGAGTTAGTTCTAGAGGCAGATGCTTCAAAAAAATCCTGGGGAGCAGTATTAAAAATCACGTTAGGAAACCGGAGAAAATCTATAAGTATTGGTCTAAAACCTTTAAAGGATCCGAAATTAATTATCCAATTCATGAAAATGAAATCTTAGCAGTTAAAAATGGTATAAAGGCATTTTACATCTTCCTGGCTCTTAAAAGGTTCGTAATTAGAACAGATTCAACCTATGTAAAAGGATTTATGAATCTGAATCTTAAAGAGGCTAGGCAAACTAGACTTTTAATATTGCAAGAATGGTTTAGCTATTACAGGTTTGATATTGAATATATTCCTTCTGATAAAAATGTAGTAGCTAATTCTCTTTCTTGTGAATTATCTAATTTTATAGATGGACCCTGCTGCCAAGAACAAGCTATGTCGGATCTGTGAAAGGGAGGGTCACACTCGGAAAGAATGCACGAAGAAAGTTGAAAAAGGGAAATAAGATCCCAATAGTGATAGCTCTGGTTCTTCAAGAACGAAAAGAAAAACTGTAGCATCAAAAGATGTTATATGCGGGATATGTAAAGCTGAAGGACACATCTCTACAAACTATTCTAAAAAGAAGCCAGCAAGTTCAAAAGAACTGGTTAGCCTAAAAGGAGTTAACGAAAATCCCAAGAAGAAATCCTTGGCCCAGAAAAACAAAGAGAGAAATCCTTTGGCGCCCAAAGCGCGAGTTCCTGAAGATTTTTACGAAAGAACAGCTAAAAAATTGAGCCTTACTCCTGAACAAGTAAAAAGATTCAGAGAAGTACTTCATAAAAAAGATGAAGATGAACTGGCCGTTATGGGAAGGTCGCAATGCCCAACTCCTTCACAGGAGGGTAGCCATGATGGCTCAAAGAAGGCTAGTGGAAAGGCTGGTGAATCTTCAGTGGTTCCAAACCAAAAGGCCAGTGGAAGTGCCAAAGAATCTAAAGTTTTAAACCAAGGGGCTTCTGAAAGTGCCATTGAATCTTTATCGATTCCAAATCAACAGGCTAATGAAAGTGTCGGTGAACAGTTACAAGTTCCAAATCAAACTCTTTTATAGGAGGAGAGCTGTAAAAACTCTGGTGATCGGTCAGATCATAAACACAAGGTTAGTGGAAAAGCCAGTAAATCTTCACAGATTCCAAACCAAACTCGAAAAGAGAATAAAGCTAAAAAAGGTTTTGAGGATGAGAATCCTGATTGTGATAATTTGAATTAGGATATTATTTTTACTGAATTCAAAAAACAAGAAAAACAACAATCTCCTAAAGAAGTCACAATGAAAGAATCAGAAAATGAGTCTGATGACATTCATGAAGAATTCATGAAAATTATGAGGGTAGATAACCCTGAGGTTTCAAATACCTGTAAGGATGAAAATGCCTGGTACTTCATAAAGTACGACTATGGTCTTTCAAAAGATGGATCTATGTTGTGTTCTGGATTGCATGGAGGATTAGCCAAACGAAATTTCAAGCAATTGCAACACTTTACAGATGAAGTTATTTCATATACTTCCTATTTGGAAAATTAACTTGAAATCCGCAAAAAGGATAAAGAAGATTTCCTTCAGCTAGTAATGGAGAAAGATAGATTTATTAATGAAATGAGTTCATACATTCCGCCAGAAGTGGCATATACCAGAAAAATTAAGAAAGTGGACTCGATAGATCATTCTCTCAAGGAATGTTCTATGTTACACCTATACATCCATTGGCAAGGATATGGACGCCTAAATCTGAGAATTTCCTCAGAAGTGGCAAAAGATAGTCTTCACTACACAGATGCAGGACTGACAGAAATTATCGAAATCAATACAAAACGATAAATATCTGTGTAAATCACTTCCAAAAATTATGCAGGAATCCTTAGAGTTCTTAAGTTGAGATTCAAGAATAATTACCAGTTATATTATTATTACAATTATGGATTGTGGTGAGGATGGAACGATTCGTAATCCTTATCAAATTTGGGATCTTCGTCCTCTTATGGCTAAGGAATTTATTGAGCCACAGAAAGTTAATAATTAGAACTTAAATTTTTATTTTACCATGTATAAGGAAAACAAGATTATTATCCAAGCTGTGATAATTGAAAATTTCAAAGCTAGCCTGGAGAAAGCAATCTATGCAAGTAATTATGTCCTTCTCGGAGATGGTAAAGTGTTTGTTACAATCTGGTCCCAATATACTCCCATTACAAGAGTATTTTCCATAATCAAGGGACGAGAAGAAGCACAAAAATTATTTCTGAGACTAGTGGATTTAGATCCAAGTCTGAATTTTCAACCTAAAGCCATGAAGGTCTGGAAGAAGGTTGCTCAGTTCAGAGAGCAACGTGTTGCAGAGGAAATGGCTATGGGATATGCAGAGCTAAGAGAAAGTATGGATGCCCCAGTTAGTAACTCACAGATGAAGTGATAAAAAACGTCATCCATGACGTCAGCCTTAGCGTGATAATTGAGGAATTGCTTTTCAGAAGTTGCTGTAAATATTAAAGCACTATTTGTCAAAGTAGCTTTAAAATTTGTGGTCATAATGAAAAGAACGTATCCCTAATAAAGACTGGCTTCTTAGTTATAAAATTAAAGCAGTCTTTGTCTCTATTTAATTATTGTACCAAATACAGCTGGAAAACCGTACTAGATGCACCAGCTGTCCATTTTATTTTGAAATATTGTAAAGCTGGCATACTATTCCAGCTACCCATCTTAATTATGATACCATTTCTCTTTTGAGCTGGCAACTAGTAAAACATACACCAGCTTCGTTTGTAAAAAAAATTATATATACTTTTTCAGCTTATTGAAAAAGGGGAGTAAAATAAAATACAGAGTTTTTTTAAAAGAACAGTCTTTGTCAAGTCTTTATCTGTGTGATTATTTTGCATCTATATACCTTTCATCCTTCAAAATGGTCTGATATCAATGAGTGTTGCAGTAAGACCTAACCAGGAAAGGGCAGTAAGTCATATCCTCCATTTGTCTCTGAAGATACTGTTGGTGACGAGCTTGGAAGGAGGGCTAAAGCTATTGCGGAAGTTTAGTGGACCCAGTCTACAAATGTATGTATTTAATAAATGCTTTAATTTTATAATTAAACGTTTATGTCTTCCAATCGATTTGCTAATAATAATTGATTTAGAGGTCTAGTTGTAACTCAGGTTAGGAGGGAAGAGTTGAGTGCCAGTCTTAGACTACAAGATCCTTTCTTTGCTTTATATGAACAAAGAATAAGAGAATTACCTACTGCTATAGAAAGGATTGAAAGCCTTGAAAAGCCTAATAAAAGAGATTTTGAACTTAAAAATTTTCTAGACCAAGAACTCGAGTTTAATAATTTTCATTATTTAGAAAGGCTTGGTGCTTTTGCACATTTATTGGATGACCAGTAATTTTTCAGGTTGCTCTTATCCTGATTGTCATCACCTAGATCACGGTGTAGGCAAGGATCCAGTAATAGGTTTATTAAATTCTATTATAGATCGTTTAGACTCTCTAAATAATTCTATAGATAAATTGTTCAAAAATTTAGAAGAGTTGACTCTGAGACA
>CANXYC010168765.1:0-45602 GCA_948193065.1 Aleurites moluccanus | reverse complement strand
TATATATATATATATATATATATATATATATATAATGAAAATAAATATAATTTGACATTTATTATTTTTGATTAAAAATAAAAAAAAATTCTAACCCGTTCGAATCAGAAAAATTGGTCTGGTTCGACTAGTTCACCAATTTTTTAATTAGTTTTAAGTGACGATTTTTTGGTGGCTGACCGAATATGTCCTTGGTTCAATTTCTGATTTTTCAGATTCAACCAGCTGGTCCGGTCTGGCTTTGTGCCTTATAGTATGGTCCATGTGGTGTGGTCATAATGACTTTGTTATTGAAGATTATTTCCCAAGTAAGGATCAATTGTCAATAGCAAAGAAGGAAGGGAAATGTCTAATTGGTGGACGTTTGCCCAATAATCAATGGAGACTGCAAATCAGAGTCTCTATTTGATTCCATAAAAAATTAAAAAAAAAAAAAAGAAAAATCATGAAATTGATTATTAATTTGGTGGCTTTTTTCTTATGATGCAGAAAAGTGGAATTGATCGAGCAACTATCTTGTAATTAATGTATTATTATCATTTAGCAGGTCAATTGTCATATATTACTAAATTCATCCTCTGATTTTGCTAATGATATATTTGTAAGAATTGACAATTTATATTTTGTAATAGAAAATTCAAACACAAATTAAAAAAATAGGGAGAGAAATTTCATTTACTAAGGGTTGATGAGTTAAATTTTGAAATTTATAATTTTTTATATTATAATAAAATAGTATTTTACATCAATATTAATGTATAATATTAAATTTATTTTTTGACCTAATAAAAATAGATATACATATATTAAACTTTAAATAAATGATAAAATAAATGAAATTTTGGTTCAATACTTAAAAGTAATAGAATCGTTTTAAAATTGTAACATTGTGAATTCGAACATTCAATTAAAAATTAAATATAATAATACCTAAATACTCTCTCTGTCTTGTATTAATAGACCACTTTATAAGGATATGAAAATTATGAAAATTAGTTTTTTTAATTAACACCATTAATATTTACTACTTTTTTCTAAAATATTGTTAATTTTACTTTATAGTAAAAAATTAATGAGTGAAAATTTAATTTTGGGCCATGATATTTATATCATGTAATAAGGGTATTTTTAATAATTTGCTATTTTATTTTTTTTAATATTAAAATAAAGAAATCGATTTTAAATTTATTAATTAAGAGAATATATATTTACTGTTAGATTCCGGCTGTGTGCTAATAATTTTTTATTTATCTAACAATAAAAAAGAAAGTGGTCTAAATTTTGAGACATTAAAACTTTTTTTTATCAAAATATGAGACAGAGAGAAAAAAAAAAAAAAAAAAAAAAAGTGAAATAGTAAAGGAAATAAGGATTGGACTAATTATATTCCTGTTACCTCAAACTTTGAACTTGGTGAATAGGTGGGGAGCAAAAACTTTTGATAGACTCTTTTTAGGCTTTGACATATACTCAAGGTTACAAAAACTCAAGCAAAAGTAAATTATTACTCCTACAAAAAAGAAAGAAAGAAAGAGACAAAAAGAATAGGCACATTCTTTAATGTCATTCTATAAATTAAGTAACCCACTTCCAAACACTGACTACTCCATTTAAGTTTTTTAATCCCATTAAACTATTGAATTCAACATTCAATAAGAGAAAAATAAAATAACTACAGCCATTTATTCACACCCTCTTCCTTTTTTAATTTTGTTGTTTGTGGTCCTTTTCCTATGATTGCCTTTTAAAATAATTATACTCTGTTTCCTAAATTAACTAGACCAGGCTTAAAGTTCTGGGAATTTTTTTAATTTTATGGGCAAGCAATGTTCCAGTTTTCATGTTACAATGTTTATGAGTGTGTTATAAGGTATGAATTTTTTTTTTAAAGAAAAAGTTTGATGGGTTTAGAAATTATAGACTATATAATTTGAATAACCCCTTTATTTTCATAATTTTTATTATATTAGTGAAACTCGTATCATAATTCTTATATAAATATGAAATTGAAAAATTATTTTTTTATAGGTCAAGAATTAAAATTTTCATGAAAGTATAAAAATTTTCAGGAAATTAATTCTGTATGAATCGAGATTGTAAAAAATTGAATTTGAGATAATGAAATGGAAATTTTTATATAAATTTATGAAATTTTATTTTTTTTTAAGATGTGTAAACTCACCAAATTTAAAAATTTCTCCGTCGTCATTCTTATATAAGATTATGTAACTTATGATTATATTTAGTACATAATATTTTTATTCTTACTATAATTAAAATTGAACATATAAAATATTTAAAAGAGAGCAAGCTATCATGATTGAGCTCTTGATCTAGGGATGAATTTAGAACTAAACTCTTTGAGGAGTTGGTAAGAATGATTATCGATAGATTTCAATTAAAATTTCATCGAGTTTTGTTAGGAAATATTCATCTTGATTTCATTATTTTAAAAAGATTTATACCATTTGAATGTTCATTTTGACTAGTATATATAGACTAGTTAATATAATTATTTTATGCATAATTAACTAACTTTCTATGATTTATCACTAATTATATATTAATTAATCATTATGATATTTCTATAATAATTATGAATTATATACAGTGTGCAAATGATATTACCTAAAGTAAAATTAAAAAAAAAAAACTTGTATTTTTAAAAGGAGGTCAAATTATAAAATTCTACATATTTATGGAAAATAATATAAAAACAATTTCTTTTAATAGTTTGTGTCACGGTGAATTTAGAATCATCACTTCATCTAACTCTAGAAGAAAAGCACTTGATTATAAATTAGATTATTTATTTTTTATATGACTAAAAAAAATGTTATAAAGTGAAATTCATGATTCAAATTTAATCAATGATAAATTTCTCTCCTCTCCAATAACAATAAAAAAGCAAAGACTGATAGAAATGGGAAATGAGTTAGCCAACCACCCTTGTTTTTGGTGTCTTAAAATTTGATTATTAAAGTACAAGCTTGAATGTGAAATGTGATTGTTATTAGAATCTTAGGAGCTTTTGACTGGAAATGTCTTCAAAAATTTGTAATTCCATACCATTAGCACTATAAAATATGAGTAATTAAGAAAGTTTTTGTTTGACATTCTTCAATTAAGTATGTGGAAAATAGCTTATATATATCACTAAACACAAGCCATCACGGCTCCATGCAAAAATAACGAGTCACGTTTTGGTCAAATTTAATATGTATAGTGTGAGTTAAAGACCAGGAAAACACAATGGACAGAAGAACAGAAGAAGAAGAAGAAAGAGTACATTTCCACGATTTTTCTTTGTTAAGACCATGACTAATTCAATATATAAAAGTTGATTTTTACTTTTTTTTTTCATACATAATTTAATTATTTTTAAATGTTTTCATATAAAAAATTAAAAATAAATATATATAATTATCTTTAATTTTTTTTTATTTAAATTTTAAACCTTTATCATAAAGATAGAATCAATAATATAAGATAAGGGAAAGAATATGAGAGACATTTCAAATGAATTATGGATATATGAAATTTGATTCATGGGTGATTTTCCTTTTAACACTACATATAATTCTTTATAACAATATATAGATGATACTAATAAATGTTAAAAAGTTTCTTGCTAATAACAATTAGTAAGACTATCATCCAATACATAAAACTCTTATAATAATTTTTTTTTATAATACTATTATAAATATTTGATAACACTATTAATTTATTGTTAATATATATTGATATTTACATGATGTTTGGATCTTCAAATTTGAAAATTCAAAAATCATTAACAATTTAAAAACATCATAGTTTGTAATATTTTCAAATTAATTAGTGTTTATCAAAAAAAAATACCAAAATAACTTTCAACGTATTTTTTAATCACTAAAAAAAAATTTAAGCTCCAATTATTAACTAATGAAAAAATCAATTTTCATAAAATTGCAATTTAATAATTGAATTGCCAAATACCCACTTAGTAACAATATCAACTTGTTATTATAGATATGTATTAGTATCAAATCATGTTAAAGGAATATTATTAATTTTAATTTTTATTGTATTATTGAATTATTTTTTTGAGTTATTTATAATTTTTTTTATTTGCTCCGAATCAAATGAATCTCAATTATCCCTAATTAAAATTTATTGGTTTCAAATTTTTCATATTTCATGTTTCTAGTTATTCTCATAATTAAGACGACTATCTAGCGATTAGAAATTTTCGTGCAATATCAAAGTGTTTAGCACAGCAATTGATCCTTGTTTTTTAGGACCTTTCTTAATTAGTCTAATGCACGATTATTTTGTTTAATTAAACTTTCTCATCGTTTTTGCTTTGGCTGCCCAAAACTCAAAAAATGTTAGGCACCCATCAATCTTTACCGTTATCAAATAACCATCAATTGTAGTTATTAGAATTTACTTCTTCTTTTCTCTGATACATATACCAAAAAAAAAAAAAAATTGTCAAAATCGTGCCCAAACAACTTTGAAAGAAGTTAATTTCCTAAGCCCACGTGTTACTCTGTTTATTGACCCAATAAAACGATTAGAAATTTGTCCTATAAAAGACCACACAATCCTTTCAACTATAAACTTGAAACCAACCCAAGAAAAACAGAGGTTTTGGCTTCTTTTAACATTTCCAACGTGGAAAAAACATATTTAAGGAAGCCATTAAGTGTAAAAAAAATAAGAAGCTCCAGAACCATTTTTTGATCGAGTTAATAAAAGGCCACCCCTGTTTGAAGCGGGTTAAGATTTTCATAGAAACGCAAAACAGAGAGAAACAGAGAGATATTAGATATATATATCAGACACCTTTTGCTTTATAAGAATTCTTGAGAATATATACATTGATAATTAAGCTAAGGTATGTCTTTTCTTGATTCGTGTGTAATCAATTGTATCTTTTCTTGGGTTTTCTTTTCTTCTTGTTTAAAAGCATGCTGTCTCCTTTCTTTAAAATTGAATTTTCTTGTTTTTTTATTTGTACGATTTTCTTGAAATTGAATAGAGAAGATGCGTTCGGTTACAACTGGGTGGCTAGCTACAGTTCTTTGGTTCTTCTTCTTGTTGTTCGTTGGCAATTCCGCGAAGACCCCAGTTAGGTTCTTACTCATCTTCTTTATCTCTGTTTTCTTCCGCCATTATTGTTATTATTGTTCCTTTTTTTTTTATGTGTATAGTGTGTGCGTGAGAGAGAGAAAGTGAGTGCATTAATAAAGATAATAATCGATATATATATATATTCGTTCACATGCCGTGTACTGTTGTCATAATAGAATTATAAACCTGACATTCCTACAATTTTTTTGTTTTCTTTAACCTTTTTATCTGTAAGAGTCACATTTTGTGTGGTGAGTTTGGTGGCCCCCTCTGTTTTCTCTCTTGCTCGTCCTTCTCTCTTTTGCACCATCAAAGCCTCTTCCTTTTTCTTAGTATTAATGGGTATTGTTGGAAGAGAAAATTGACCCTAGTTCCAACTTTCAATTCCAAAAATCTTTTAGTTTGAAGTGGAGTCCTTTGATGACTAGCAAATCTCATGTTGGAATTTTAATCAAAATTAAATATGCTTAAAAATCTTTTAATTTAATAATATTAAAATTATTTTTTGAACTAAGTAATTTTCATAATTAATAGTTATCGAATTAAAATCCGTGGGAGTTAAATTTATCAAAAATTAACTTATTTTTATAATTTTTATTTTAAATTTAGCACCTATTGAAACTTTAAATATTTTAGTTATAAAAATGACTTCAATATCTCAAAAATAAAAAATGGCTCTCATGTGTCATTAAATTTAATAATTTAGTAGTGAAATGTCTGTTTTATTATCAAATAAATCTAGTTACACTTAATATTAAAGTATCTTATTAATAAAAAATGGCTTCCATATGTCATTAATTTAGGGAATGTTTGATTAATTTTTAATTACCTCTTAATAAAATAACTTTTTAATTACTAAGAAATTATAATTATTTGGTCAAAATATTATAGCCTATTAATAATTTTTAATAGATTAGATTTACACTAGAATATGAATGATTCAAATATATTCAACTTTAAATTATTAAGATTTTTTAACTGTTTAAATCTCTTAATTATTTAAAAATATTTAATTATTAATTATCAAATATCACTTTAGTATTTTAATAATCAAATATCTATTTTACAGTTAAATAAATTTAGTTACTCATAATATTAAAATAATTGTTAATTATAATTAGTGTAAAATTTTATCATATTTCTTGAATTTAATTAATATAATATTAAAGTAATAGTCAATCAATTGTGTATTTCATAATAAAATAAAATGTAAGAAATCTAGTATATTCTAATTTCTGAAATACCAAAACAAATGGTCCCACAAACAACATTTCAGCTTTTTATGATGAGATTGGAAGTTCATGTCACGGACGGAGAAAATAAAATTGGTGGGGCATTTCTTTTATTGTGATTTTGAGCGTTTCTCTGCTTGATTACACCTCACAATGGCAATAAGTCTTGGTATCCACACAGTTCCACATATACATATGTTTTAATTTCCTTGCCATTTATGAAAAATTCTCAAGCTTTATTATTTCCCTGCAGTTTCTTTTACGGGTCAATTGACAGCAAATTAGCACTATACATTTCTTTTAGTTTCATCATCACCAAAAACAAATTCCAATCCTTTCAGTCGAATTAGAAAAAAATTGCTATAAATATGCATATTCAACTAAAGATTTGAATTTATTTTTAAATTTTTTTTTACCAAAGTTTTACTTTCTTATTTTTTTTTATTTTTATTTTGAAGTGTCCTTTTTTAAATAACCTTTAATAATTTTTAATTTAAATTCATCTCCAATACTAAATTAAAGAGTGATGGTATATGTTAATATGATTTTTTTATTTATTTTTTACTCGATGAAAAAAATAGTGATATCTTTTTTTATTCAATAGATTTTTACCTTATTGAATTAATATATACACCAAATATAAATAATAATTTTTATTGTTTTTGGTGGGTAGGAAGAAAAGAAATTCGACACAAATATATGAGATATCATATTAGATGTTAACATGGAATGTATTTTTTCAATCATCGATAAGATTTAGAAAAGTTGGCTGGCCAAACGTTTGAATTTTTATTATTGTTTTTAATTAGCTATTCCCATCAAGATATCAACCATTATTAGTGTTCTTTAATTACTTTTTTTTTTATATACAAAAAATTTGTATTTTTAAAATGGGTTGATAAAACAAATGTAAATTATTTTTTATAATTTTCTCAGTATTGTATCAACTAATTTTCTATTTTAAAATCCTAAATAATAAAAATCAATATATAGTAATAATATTTTTTTATATCCAATAAACAAAAATAAAAATCTAAAAAATAACAACCACACTTTGTGGGTTTGTGGAAGCATTTTCTCTGGGTTATTCTACTCTGCTTTAGTTTTCCCAGGTTATCATATCGTTTTTTGGTGGAGGTTTCAGCAGTGAGTTTTTAGATTAATTTTTTATCCGAAATGAGTTATATAATTCATTTTATATGAAAAAATATTAATTTGAAACTCTACGATGTTTTATTCCGCTTATAAATCCTTTCAATCTCCAAAATTTCAATTTTTAAACTTTCTATTTAGATTATTTTTTAACGCTGTGTCAACAATGCATTATCTTAATAATATTTTGCATCAGTTTTTTATAAGAAAAAAAAAAGAAAAAGAAAAAAAGGTACATTATTCTACAATATTAATTAATTTACTTCGTAGAATAAGCCTAATTAGTAATTAATAATATATCTTCAAGACCATAATCATATTATACATTTTTTTTCCAATTATACACGTTATCATGGTTTGAATTATCACATAGGAACTTGAAGACTTCAAATAATTAATAATAGTTTTTGAGTGACTTACATGATATGGATGTCGACCAAAATGAGTCCAATTAGTTAATCATTTTATATAAACTTTGCTGATTAATTAGAGATAACATATATATAATGCTTATCTTTTTGTGCAGAAAAATTCTAAGGTCGACTAACAACAGCTCAGCTTTTAGGGTGCAGCTACAAGTAACCAATCGTGAGCGAGTAATCATTCTTAGATCTTAATCTTATTCATAGTTTGTTTATGTTTGCATTCAAATCTTAACAATTGAAATACAAAGAATTTAATATAATCAAAGAATACATTAATCTTTGTTGAAAAAAAAAAAAAAAAAAGGCATGCAAGTCAGTCTACTGAATCAAAAGTCAATTTAATATCAATTCTACTAGGACTCCGGTTTTTTTTTTTTCAAATTCACGAGGTGTCTTTAGACTATAAAGGATATAAGATTAATCTCAACTTGTATTTCTTAGCTGGTGATAATTCGAATACAGATCTTTCATATGAATGGTCCTAAATAAAAAATTTAGTAGAATTTTATAGCGCTAAACCAACCCTTTGAGTTGACTTGGACTCAAATTTATTGATTCAAAAGTTGGTTATTAACTTAATTAAGCTTGTAACAGTAAACAGCTTATTAATTAGATATATGTTCGTTTCAGGTGGTGCTTGACAATGGAATTATCCGAGTCACTCTGTCCAGTCCTAGTGGTGATGTCATCGGAATTAAATACAAAGATATCTCTAACGTACTTGAAATTGATAATGAAGAAGATAATAGAGGGTACTTATTTATTCTTGTTACTAATTTTACTTTATTAATCATGTAATTAATTAAGAACCTTGTAGTTGAAATTCTAATATCAGTTACTAATATTTTGATTTCAGTTATTGGGACGTGGTTTGGAACAAACCAGGAGATCCTATTATCTATGACAGGTTAGCCCATCTAATTAATTTTAATTAATTGATAATTTATCAGAATTTCCTGAGATTATTGTTAGGTCACATATGAATTGTTGCTGCTGATTACAAATTATTATATTTTTCCAAATTGAAATCATATACTGGATTTGCAGGTTACAAGCTACTGATTTTAATGTGATAATGGAAAATGACGACCAAGTAGAGGTTTCATTCTCTAAAAAATGGAGTTCTTCCATGAGTAAATCCACAGTTCCTTTAAACATAGATAAAAGGTGAAGTTTAATCAACGTTAAAAATATACTTCAACTTCATTTAACTATATAAATAACAAACTTGCTCATTATTAATTTAAATTTTTGCAGGTATATCCTAAGGCGTGGCTGCTCAGGACTTTACTTATATACAGTATTAGAACGCTTAGAAGGATGGCCAGATGTAGACATGGATCAAATTAGAGTGGTTTTTAAGCTCCAAAAGGACAAGTAATGGAAGAATTAATCAATCCAACTTCATATATCCTGTCAATTAATAGGAATTTATTTTAATTTGTATGAAATCAATGTATGGTCAGGTTTCACTTCATGTCAGTTTCAGACGATATGCAAAGGACAATGCCAATGCCCGAAGATCGCATCACTGGGTTGCCTCTGGCTTATCCTGAAGCTGTTCTGTTAACTAATCCAACCAACCCAGAACTCAGAGGAGAGGTAACTCTAGTTTAAAAACAAAATTTTGAAATAATAGAATTGGGTAGTAAGATGTTTCATAAAATGTCCCAAAGAGAAGTATGTAGACATTGTCATATGATGGTGATGACAGTTAATAAGCTTTATAATATGTACTTATTAGTGACTGCTAATATTGTTTTTTTTTTTTTTAAGTCTCTGATTCTGAATAAGATGATGTTGCAGGTAGATGACAAATATCAATATTCAAGTGAAGTCAAAGATAACAATGTTCAGGGGTGGATATCAGAGGATCCACTAGTGGGGTTTTGGATGATCACACCCACCAATGAATTCCGAGTTGGTGGACCCATCAAACAAGACCTTACCTCCCATGTGGGGCCTACTGTCCTCAATGTAAGTTTATAAGATTTTCACTTGTTGACTAATTATCTTTTGGTTTGGTGGTACTCGAATTATCATGATTGAAAGGTTTCAAAGGTTTCCAATTCGATTTTCAGTAAATTTGGAAAAAATTTCATTTGTTTGATAGTTTATATATATATATATATATATTAAATCATGTCTCACTTGTTTGTATTGGTGGCAATTGGCATGAACTAATACTAACACATCTCTCTGTATATATTTTTCTATCATAAAATTTTAACCTAATTCAATTGCTTTACATGTCTAGATGTTTACTAGTACTCACTATGCTGGGAAGGACATGAATACACAATATAGAAATGGAGAGCCATGGAAAAAAGTTCTTGGCCCTGTTTTGGTATATATTAATTCCAATTCACCTGATGAGGATCGCTTAACTCTTTGGGAAGATGCTAAAAATCAAGTATGTTACATTTATATATCTACTAGCTTTAGCTTAGCCTCTCTTTTCATGGGAATTTTGTATGGCATTTGTAGTATTGAGTACTTATTACAGTTTTCTTGATTTAGATGTCAACTGAAGTCAGAAGCTGGCCATACAATTTCATTCAATCTGAAGATTTCCCTACTTCAGATCAACGGGGGACTATTTCAGGTCAATTAATAGTTCGTGATCGATACATTAATGGAAGGTTACTGTATGCTAGCTCTGCTTATGTGGGATTGGCAGCACCGGGGGATTTGGGCTCATGGCAAAAGGAAGCGAAGGTTTCAATAAACATTAGTTTTTCTGTTCTGAATTGTTGAGTGAAATAAGGAATTTATTAGTTGAGATGAGTTTATATGGTTTTATATTCCTTTTCAGGGTTATCAATTTTGGAATCAATCTAGCAGAAAAGGAAATTTCTTAATAAAAAATGTTCGAGCGGGGAATTACAGTTTATACGCTTGGGTTCCTGGTATCATTGGAGATTACAAGTATGAATATAACATCACCATTCAACCAGGTAGAGTAATCTTCCTATTTCGTAGTGAAACAATGCCAAATTAAAATTTAAGACTAAAATGCAATTGGCCAAATGTCTGTCCATTTCATTAGCATTGAAAATGAACATTTTACATATTTAAATGCAGGGTCTAGAATCAAACTGGGTGTCCTTATATATGATCCTCCAAGAAATGGTCCAACTTTATGGGAAATAGGTTTTCCTGATCGTAAGGCTTCAGAATTCTTTGTGCCAGAAGCATATCCAACACTAATGAACAAATTGTACGCCAATCACCCAACAGATAGGTTAGTTCTCAACAAAATTATTACCATTTTCATCCTTAATTAAACATCATGCTTCATTAATTAATTCCTGATTAGTAACCTTTCATCTGCAGATTTAGGCAATACGGATTATGGGAAAGATATACTGATTTATATCCTAAGAATGATCTTGTATACAACGTTGGTGTTAATAATTATTATCAAGATTGGTTCTTTGCCCATGTTACCAAGTAATTGTGACACTTACTTTTTTTATTCCTATAAATTCTTTACTTGAATTTCCTTTGGTCTGGTTCTAATATCTGCAATGCAGGGAAAAGGGAAATAAGACATATGAGGCAACCACATGGCAGATTATTTTTGAACTCAAAAGTGTAAACCAAAGTGGGAGTTACACTCTCCAGTTAGCCTTAGCATCAGCTACATTTTCTGAAATTCAGGTACAGAGCAACTCTTATATTAAAATGTTTAGTGATTTACGCATTATCAGATATTTATTTGACGCAATACATGACATTGTTCTAGCGTATTCATATTGTGTGTATGTTTGTTTCTATACTTTATAAGATCTGAACCATGCACCTTAGCATTTGGCTCATAGTATAAGAGGTTGAAATCATATTAGCTTATTCCCTTCAAAAATTTGTTCAACAGGTGCGATTCAACAATGCTAGTACAGATCAACCTCTTTTTACAACAGGGCTAATAGGCAAAGATAATGCAATAGCCAGACATGGAATTCATGGACTACACTGGTTATTTAGCATTGATGTACCTAGCAATCAACTTGTCAATGGAAAAAATACAATTTATCTAACTCAATCAAGAAATGATGGCCCCTTCCACGGTGTAATGTATGATTATATTCGTTTAGAAGGGCCAAGAGAAACTTGATTTAGTTGTAAAAAATTTATTTAGGCAAGTTTATATTGTTTATAATTTTTTCATTTTTAATCTGATGTACTAAAATAATATTATTTACATTGTCCAAATATATAGAAAGATATATAATAATATTAATAGAAATGATTTTTTTTTATTATTATTTTAGCATTAATTTTATCGATGAGATTCGAATTATAAGATTCACTCTTATGTAATCTCATTTTACATTAGGACACCAATGTTGTTTAATATAGTATTTTGCATGGGCATAAACATTTGTTAAAGATTTATTTTTATCATGAAAAAAAAAAAGTGAATATTAAATTTTTATTATTTTTTTTACTAAATTCGAAATCTTTGAAATTTTAAAGTGAAAAATCTTTTATTGGCACACAGCTTAACTCCACAATTATGGGTTCGCATACTAGGCTTGGATCTCGAAAACTTTGACACAATGTTGGACTTGTGGGCCCAAGAGAATAGGAGAGTACTGAGCTGAATTTCTGCAAATGTTTTAAATTTTAGGGTTTAGCTTTAACAAAGTAATAATCATTTTAAGTTATTGGGCTCACTTTGCATCAAGCATTTTAATTGGATTGCCCAGTAATTTGCAACATTCTTGTTGATTTGCCAGTTGCCAATTAATAATTAAATTTTAAATAAATAAGATTTTAAATAAAGATAACCTTAAAAAATTGAATTTGAAGTATGAAAATTTTAATTTTAGATAAAATTAAATTTATGTAAAATTTTATAATGATATTTTGAAATATAAAAATATTAATATTTTAATTAATATTAAGCCATGTGCCATCTCATGCAACTTAATATCTTTTCGTTTTTACATTTTTTATTATATATATATATATATATATATATATATATATATATATGAAGTGTATTTAAAAGTATTTAACTAAGCTCATAATATATAACTCAAGTGATTTTGTTGAAGTATCTACTGTAAGCTCATAATAAATAGCTCATGTTTAATGTAGGTAAGAATTTTCCCAATCATAACTAGGGAACATAAAATTTCAAACAGTTAATATTAATCCTTTTTTTTAATCACAATTAATATTAATCCTTATTAATATAGATTTTTTAGCTTTATTTCCATTAATTATCCAACACCTAGAATTATACATAACAAAGCCAGCCTAGTGATTTTGTTCAATAATTTAACCACTTGCTTGAAACACAACTAAAAAAGAAATATAAATCATTTACTAGATGCACTTGCCTTATACATTTTTATGTATTGATTAATCAACTTGCTTGTTATTATTTTTATATAGTTTTCTCCATAATTCACTTACCACATGAATATGAAGTGTTATTCTCTGTATTTGTACTTTGGAATTTGCTTGCATATGGCTACCAAATGTTATGCAAATGGGTTTTTGCTCTCCATTAAATTTTCACAGGTTCGAATTTTTTTAAATGAAGAATTTAATTAACTTAATTAATTGAAAAACAAAGTATAAGAAGTATATTATTTAATATAATTTTTGTTATGAACAATATTTATTTTATTATAGGAAAATTTTGAGCAGCAACTCAGCTCCAAGAGTCCTACTACAGGAAGAGGATCCTCAGCATGTAATATATTAAATTTTCTTAATTTTCTTTCCCTTCTTTTTATTTAAAATTTTAATGTGAAAAATTATATGAAATTAATAACGTGTGTATATATATTTAACCAGTTTGTTTTCACGAATTTTGATTTTTTTTATTTAATTAACTTGTATTTTTAAAAATATTTTAACATATATAAATTGTTATTATTTTTATTAAATTCTAAATTGAAAGTATAAAATTTATCATAAAAATAAAATAAAAAATTCGATATGAATAAAGAATATTTAAAAAAGTTTAAAAATATGAAATTTGTTTTCAAATGGAAGCATATATATAACATTATTTCATAAATTATTTGAAAAAAAATATTTTTTAATTACCGATAAAATAAATTTATTATTTAAAAATTTAGCACATTCTTTTAAATTTTATGTGATTATAAAACATATTCACAAAGTTTAGGATTACAATCACGCGTCATAAAAATTTAATTATTGTCTATCTTGTTTAAAAATAAATAATTGCAAGTGAAAGAAAATGTTATTTGTTATTATTAAGATTAAAGATTAGAA
Source organism: Aleurites moluccanus (assembly GCA_948193065.1). Lineage (NCBI taxonomy): Eukaryota > Viridiplantae > Streptophyta > Magnoliopsida > Malpighiales > Euphorbiaceae > Aleurites > Aleurites moluccanus. The sequence goes on along the minus strand of CANXYC010168765.1, from coordinate 31,414 downwards.
TCAACATTTTAAGAAAAATTAAATGTATATCTAACTTGTAATGTGTATTGAAAATTATAAAATAAGATAATAGGAGTGCAAAATAAGTTTGAAGGAGTGAGAATAAACTTGTAGATCAAATATAATCAAATCGAATTAAATTGATCAAATTAAATTAAAATTAATAATTTTATAATTTATTTAGTTTGGTTTGGTTTAAAAAAAATAAAATAAACAAAAAATTCGGTTTAATTTATAATTTAAATATTTTTACTTTGATTTTAAATCGAATTTAACCGAAGTATATATATATATATATATATATATATATATATATATATATAATTTTATATAAAATCATTTTTTTAATCTAATATTAATTTAAAATTTTAAAAAATATCATCCATTAAAATTAATTAAACATAAATAAAAAAAATTTAATTTTTGAGAAAAATATAAATTTCCGATTTGTTGATTAATAAAATAAATAAGTTTTGAGTTATATAATATTGAACTATTTTTAAAAAAATTTTATTACTAATATTTTATCTGTATTTTTTTTTAATTAATAATAAAATAATGATGATTTATAAAAAAAAAAATCTTTGGTTTAAAATCAATAAATTTAAAATATTCAAACCGAATCAAACTGAAACTAAACTGATAATTTGATTATAATAATAATTTGGTTTAATTTAAAAATTTTCACACTACAATCATTCAAATTAATCAAATTAAATTGATATTATCCTTATATCACATAAGATGACAAAAATATATCACAAGCTATTTTTTAATATTTATTTTTTTTATAACAGTGTATTAAACTAACAATATAATACTAAGAAAATTAAATTAAATAACAACTCTGTTAATTAAACAAATCATATATGTAATAAATAAATATAAAAGTGGCTATGTTTTGTTTGTCCGAATTTTCTATTTTTATATGTGTCTCAATTTTTTGTTTCACATTCTTTTATATGTAATATTACCTATTTTTTTTATAATGATATTTTCGCAATCAAATTTTTTATTTTATTTTATTTTATCTCTTATTTTATGTCTTATTTTATTTGTTATATTATTTATAAAAAAATATTACATGACAAAATACTTTAAGAAAAGGATAATATGATATATAAAAAAGAGTATAAGATAAAAAATAAAATATAAAATAAGATAAAGAATATGGACTGATATTGTTGAGGATATTTATAATTATTAATAATAATTATGTACTCATATAAAAATAAATTTATATGAATATGTCTCCATTTTAATCACATTTTATGTGAGTAAGATGAACATATTATCTTCTGCCTAATAATTTCTCTAATTTTAACTCATTAATTTAGTTAGCCATTAATTAAATCCTGTTTAATATATATATATATATATGCACTCTCATGTCTTTTAGTAATATATTCTTATATTCCCTAGAAAAAATAATGTTATCTTTTTTTATTATTAATAATAATATATATGTGCTATGCACTCATTCCCTCAATATATAATGCACTCTGATGTCTAGTCCACTAAACTCTCCATTGACAACTTTTATGATCTCTCTCTCTCTCTCTCTAATGGCGAAGTTACCAGAAGAAGAACATCCTGTGAAGGCTTTTGGGTGGGCAGCTAGAGACCAATCTGGCCATCTTTCACCCTTTATTTTCTCCAGAAGGTTAGTATATATTATATTTAATAATCAGATCATGGGTGTGTTTTGATATTATATATGTTGTTGTTTAGGATTAATAATGATGGTATATATATGTACATTTACATTGTTATGTGCAGAGCTACTGGTGAGGAGGATGTTAGGTTTAAGGTGTTATATTGTGGGATTTGCCATACTGACCTTCACAGCCTCGAGAATGATTGGGGCTATTCTATATACCCTCTTGTTCCTGGGTAAGTTTCAGTCCATACTTTTAATTTTACTGAGCTGTAAACAGGTATTTATTCTGCAATTAGAACATAATTTGCTAATTGAGTTGGAATTGTACTCTATATTTCTCTCCTAATTGGCAAAAACTAAACAATAAAAATTTAAATTGTGAATCCTATTATTTTTATTTAACCAAAGTTTAGTTAAAAGTTCAACATCTTTTATCTTTCTTTTCCCTGATCTTTACTTCGCTTTCTTTCTCTCACCTTTGCTTGGAATCTCCATTTTCATCTACACTTGAAATGGTTACCAAGCCTCCGCCATTTAAATTGAAATATGATTAATCTAATTGATCAGTTGATCAATTATGCGTCACATGTTGTTAGTTAGAGCCTTGATTACAAGTTTCTTGGATTCAATTCTATTTCTTGCGTGTTGTTATGAATTTCTGATATTACTGATATACTATACAGGCATGAAATTGTAGGAGAAGTAACAGAAGTTGGCAGCAAGGTAAAAAAGGTAAAAGTTGGTGATAAAGTGGGAGTAGGATGCTTGGTTGGTGCATGCCATTCTTGCGAGAATTGTAACAATGATCTTGAAAATTACTGTTCCAAACTGATATTATCCTATGGCTCAATTGACACTGATGGAACGATAACTTATGGAGGATACTCAGATCACATGATAGCCAATGAGCGATATATAGTTCGTTTCCCAGAAAATATGCCCCTCGATGCTGGTGCTCCTCTGCTTTGTGCTGGTATTACAGTTTATAGTCCATTGAAATATTATGGATTAGCTGAACCAGGGAAGCATGTTGGTGTGGTTGGGCTTGGTGGACTTGGTCATGTGTGTGTTAAATTTGCTAAAGCTTTCGGCGCTAAAGTTACAGTTATTAGTACATCCCCTGCCAAGAAAGAGGAAGCATTGAACCATCTTGGTGCTGACTTCTTCTTGGTTAGTAGTGACCAAGATCAAATGCAGGTAATTACAGTACTCTTCAATTCAATTATATTTTTTCTTCCATCAAATTAGAATATTAATTTATGTTCTCAGCACTACAATCTTATTAATACGTGTTAAGAAGTAATATAAAGTGTGTTTTTTTTTTTTTTTTTATTCCTCGCATTTAGGCAGCCATGGGCACATTAGATGGTATCATAGATACAGTCTCAGCAGAACATCCTATTTTGCCACTGCTTGGTTTATTGAAGACTAATGGGAAGCTTGTTATGCTTGGCGTTCCGAAAAAGCCTCTTGAAGTACCTGTCTTTCCTTTGATGTCGGGTAATTATTAAGCATAATTAGACAATTAGTATAGTACATTACATAATTAATTAATTAGTAAATGTTATTCTAATTAATTTAGATCATCGCTAGAGCTAATAATTAAGATAAGTAATGAAAATTAAACAGCAAGGAAGCTTGTTGCTGGAAGTGGAGTCGGAGGAATGAAGGAGACACAAGAGATGATAGATTTTGCAGCCAAACACAACATCAAAGCAGATATTGAGGTTATTCCAATTGACTATGTAAACACAGCTATGGAACGTTTGGCTAAAGCTGATGTTAAATACCGCTTTGTTATCGACATTGGAAATACCTTGTCTGCACCTGCTACTAATCCTTAAAGAAGAGATCCATCCTTTTGTTTTTCCTGGTGAGTCTATTTGAATAATCTATGTATGGTACTTTTAAGTTTAACAAATGGTGAAAAACACATTAAACTTGGTTTGCACTGGTATTCTATATGGGTATTCAATCATATCATGTCTGTTATGGCAATAATGATTTAAATTTTTTTTTTTTTCAGTTGTATTTGAATTATATTCAGGACCGTAAGTTTTCAAATTTTAATTTTAATTGGAATTAAATTAAAAAAAAATGGTTGGAAACAGGACAATTCAACCAGTTTTGATTTGTTTCTACAAAATTCTAAGTTTCTAATTTATTCCAACCGGGATTTTTTAATTATTACAGAACCGTGATCTAATGACTGGCTAGAATTAGAATCAATTTCATTTCCGGTGATCTGATTTGAAACAGCAAGACCAAAATTTTGATTTCAAACTGTTTCAACAGGACCAGAAGGTGAATTAATCTCTCTCAAATTTGGACCAAATAATATATAAGAAAATATAACAAAACCTGATAGATGGGGATTGGATCAAATCTAAATTGATTTGTTTCGTCAAAATAATTTCAGCTTTTATCTTCTCTTTCAGTGACAAAATTCACAATTACTAAGAATTTTTTTTTTGTCCATTTTAACTTTTTAATTTATTTATCATTTTAATTTTTTTTATATTTTTAATTTTCTCATATTTTATATCTTTTAATTATAATTTTTATTTTCAATACTTATTTAATGAAAATATTATTATAATATTAAGATAAAATATATTCGCTCCGTCTGAAAAAAATAGACTTATTTCTATTTTCACACAAATTAAGAAAATAAACTGATTAATTTAGTTAAAATAATAATTTTATTTTATATTTTTCACAAACACCCTTCATTTATATTATTAAATAATTATCTTAAAAGTAATTATTATATAATTTCATAATTAATAAAATTTTATTTAACATTTAGTTTCATCACTTACAAAATTTTAGCCAACAAAAAATAATAACCTAATAAATTAATTATTTTACTAAAATTAATATACTTTTTTTTTTTAGTCAAATGTTAATATTTTTAGTATGCATTTTTTATTTAGTCTAATAAAATTAATTAATTTTTGTGGATAACAATATGGTATTGTAAAATATTAAATAAAAATATATTAATAAATTAATATATTAACAACACTTTAAAAAAATAAATTATAATTTTAAAAGAATGAAAAAAATAAGTAAATATATATTTTTCAGACAAAAGAAATAATTTATATTATAAAATGAAATAAACAAATTGGAATATATTAATCCCGCACTCCAATAAGTCTATTCACTTTCACCCTCTGAATAGGTTTACCTATTCATGCAAAATTATAGAAAAACAAAAGGCAAGTTAATGGAAAATCTTGAAAATATAATAGAATTTGGAGCATTAATTTTAGGTTTAGGGCCTCTATAGTTGAGCAGTTGCAAAATTATAGATAAATTTAGGACTATTTATTAGAAGTGCTGCACATATTTTGGAAAACATATTTTATGGAAATAATTTTTTAATTTTAATTTTATCTAATTTTTTAACTTGAATATAATTATAATTTGAAACAAACTGATAAAGTTAAAATTTTAGACAAAATTAAAAAACTCATATGGCTTTGAATTTTTTAAAAAATTAATTATTATTTTTCCTACAAAATGATCCAATATATTAAATCTCTTTACCTTTTAAAAATATACTAATTCTCCTGAAAAATATCTCGTTATATTATTACATTATTCCATCCAATTTTATCATTAGTAAATCTTAAAATAATTAATAAGAATAGTAAAAAAAAATAAAAAATGTTATTATCTTTTTATTTTTAATTAATTACATTTTATTTTTACTTTAAAAAATTTTTTTATTGTTAAAAATTTATTTTCATATTTATTGATAAATTTAAAAATAAAAAATAAATAAAAATATTTTTTAATAATATATTATCATATTCGTCTGGATGAATTAATATATTTTTAAAAAATTATAAAATAATTAGAGTATTAGATAATTTTAAAATAATTTTTTTTTAAAATAAGTAGGCCCAAATGTATGTGTATATATTCACTAAAAAAATTGTTAGCGGACACATTCTTTGACCTGATTAAATTATTAGTAGGAGTTCTCAGTGTTAAGATCTATAAAGCAATTCAATAATTTCTTAAATATTGTCATCGTTATAAGTTTACTAGACGAACAAAATCATCTCCTAAAACTTTAAAAATCGTCCCTAAAATAGAAGGGAATAAAAAAAAAATTATTCCCATTAATTGTCATCGTATTTTCCCAAAGGGATATTTTTAAATAATTTTTAGGAAGATATCAAGGGACTATTTGGGTGAAAATTTAATTTTAAAAATATTGTTTTAAAATAAGTTGGTATGTCTAATTTTTTTTTTTTTTTTTGTTTTTAAGTTTTAAAACGGCGTTTTGAATTAATTCGTCAAACACTCTAAAAATTCGTTTAGCATTTTTTAAATTTAAAAATGACGTTTACTGTTCATTTTAAGGACATTCAAATATCATAAATTCAGAATTATTTATTAGAAGAAATGCACATATTTTGGAAAATATATTTTATGGAAATAATATTTTAATTTTAATTTTAATTTTATTTAATTTTTTAACTTGAATATAATTATAATTTGAAACAAATTGATAAAATTAAAAGATATTTTTTAAAAAATATCGAAAAAAATAAAAAATATTTTATTTTTATTATTAATTTTTTTTTTAAATACTAAATATTTAAAAATATTTTTTTAAAAATACGACATATATTAAATATATACTAAACTAAACATATATTAAAAAATAATAAAAATTAAAAAATAATATATTTATGTAATATTTTTAAATTAAAATTTTAGATAAAATTAAAGAAATCAATCTTTTAAATAAGTAGGCCCCAATGTATGCGTATATATTCACTATTAAAATTGTTAGCGGACACATTCTTTGACCTGATTAAATTATTAACGAGAATTAAAAATGGGTGAAATAAGACAATTAGGCCCATAATTGATTCTGCTGGAGAGAAAAAAAAAAACAAAAGAAGGCGGCTATGTCCCAAGGTGGCAATATATTGGAAGCTTTGATCTAAATTAATCCCATAAGCGCCCATTTAAATAGATATTTATTATCATTATTTGAACAAATGAATTTAAAACGTAGATTTTATTTGTATTGTTTAAATTTGTTAATCCTTTTGTTTTCTTTTTATCCGTTATTTTAGAAAATTTTATTTGTTATATGTTGTTTTAAAAAAATTTCCCTCAATATTTTATTATATTATTTTTTTAAAAATAAATATTTATTTATTGATAAAAAAAATTCTTAACTATAAAACATTATCATATTGTAATTCCCCAAAACTTATTAAAACGAAATAGCAATAGCAATAATTTTTACTTAAAATATTGGATCGTACAATGATAAATAATAATTATTTTTTAATTTTTTTATGGTCTTTTTATAAATTTGATCTAAATATTAATAAATATAAATTTGATGTAAAAATAAGGTTTGTAATTCTATTTAAACTATTAATTAAATAATAAATCAGTATAAAAAGAAAGATTAGCCATAAAGAAAATAAATAAATAAGTCATCAAAAAGAAAATAAACTTATAAAATAATATCTATAAAAAAAATAAATCTGAATATTATTAAATAATAATAAAATAAAAAATAAATGAAGAATAAAAGAGAATAATCACCGTCGATCTCATCATCAGTCTAAAAAGACCCATAATAACTTGAAAAATTAGAAAAAATAAAAGTTTTTAAAAAGAATGAGTCAGCACTCTCTAAAACCCTAGAAAATGTGCCTAACTTATTATATTATATTCATGATTAGATGTCAGAAGCAGTGCTATTATAAACGGATGGGAGTTCAATTAGAAAATTAGAAATTGGTTGAGCAATTGATTCTATCTATTTTCTTTTATCTGTCTTATAAAATTGGTCAAAAAATCAATCAATCAATCAATTAATTGGTGAATTGATTGAACCATTTAATTTTTTGGTAAGGGGAGATCAGCTTTTTTTTGTTTTTGTTTTTAATTCTTGAATTTTTTTTAATAAATTCTTGTGTTCAAGGCCTAAAATCTTTTAAAAGTTTTTTAAATTTTTTTCCGCTGAATTAATGACAAGTTTTCTTAAATTTAATATTTATAATTTTTAGATAATTTATTTAATTAATAAATTATATTATTATCTTTTTAAGATAATTAAACTCATTAAATTTAACAAATCTTAATATATATATATATATATATATATATATATATATATATATATATATATATTTGTGATTTGATTTTTTATTTTAATTATTATTTAATATATTTATTAACTAATATATATTAATTTATTTATTTTATATAAATATATTTTATTTATCATATTTTTAATATGTAATATAATTATAAAATATCTTATATTTATTACATATTTAATTTGATTTGATTTAACTCTTATTAATTTTTTTTAATAGTAAAACTATTTAAAAATTAGATGACAACTACATGGGTTGAATTTTTTCATATAATAATATATGATATAAAAAATATTTTTATAATTATTAATTATGATAATTTTATTTTTATAAGAATTAGTTATTATTATATTATTATTTTAAATTTAATTGAATTATTTTTTTTATTGTATAATAAAAAAATTAATATATATATATATATATATATATATATATATATATATATATATATATATTAAATTTAATTATTTTTTAATTTTATTTTAATTTAACCGATTTAATTTCGATTGAATTTTTAATTTTTTAACCCTATATTTTTATTAATTATCTGATTGATCTCAATATGAGAACACCGTTAAAAGTTGAAAGTTGGCAGTATAATTTCCCTCAATCAAAAGATTTCCCATATTCAGATAAACGTGGAATTGTTGCAGGACAATTAAGAATACAAGATGAGTAATTTCATAACAAATAAGAAAGAAACGTCAAACTGGGTGTCCTTAACTATGATCCTCCAAGAAATGGTCCTACACCCTGGGAAATAGGCATCCCAGACCGATCTGCTGCAGAGTTCTTCATGCCTGACCCAAAGCTAACGCTGACAAACAAATTATTATTAACCACATAACTGACAAGTTAGCTCTAATTGTTAAATTTTTGATAATGTATAAATGGAAAGAGATTAGACCCATAAAAAAATATATTTAAATTTTAAAATGAGTTAAAATTTAATTATAATTAAAAATTAAAATTAACTAAGTCCATATATATTTTTTATAATTTTATTATTTTTCTAATATGAGATTTTTTATATTTCAATATAATTAGAATAAAAAATGCTATGATATCATTTTAATTTTTCATAATAGACGAGACAAATAATAAGAAATTAAACTCATAAGAAATAAAATTTAACTTTAAGATGAATTAAAATCTAATCATAATTAAAAATTACAATTAATTATTAGTTAATTATATTTTAAACTTATATATACTCTTCGTAATTTTATTATTTTTTCATAATAGAATTTTTTTATTTCTCAAAATTCATCAATTAATTTTATTATTGTTTCCTGTTCAATTTTCCAAGTCTTAACTCAGAAACAGAAACCATTCCTTAATATATACGTTAAATTTTCAGGTTTAGACAATATGGATTATGAGTCTAGATTGGGACTGAATCAAAATAAATATCTTGGCCCGATTTAATTCTGTCAAAACTTGACTGCATCCACTCAATTGAGAAATTTGGGCTTCTGAATTCGGGTAAAAAACTTTATTCTTGAGTCCAATCTGGCCCAACTTGATTAAGGCCTGCTTTACTGTGTAGAGTGGACGGAGCTTGATTAATGAAAAAGTCAAGAATACATGAAAAATGGAAGATTTGACATTTTTAGCTGAGCTGGAACTAATTATCTGAGTCTCAGTTCCATATCTACCCGAACAACATGTGTATGCAATTCAAATTTTCCCTTGACCTGAAAACGGCGAAGGCACCAGAAAATGAGCACCAAATTATGGCCTATGGATGGGCTGTTATGGACTCAACTGGTCATCTCTCTCCTTTCACATTCTCTAGGAGGTATATTATTATTATAACAATTAACTAATAAATGAAAACCATCTTTTGTTTTAAATTCAAATTAATTAATAGATACTTTTGTGCATGAATATTAATAATATTGTTTTGTAGAGCAATTGATCTGGAAGATGTGAGGTTTAAGGTGCTATATTGTGTGATATGCCATGAAGATGCGAATAACAGCATTCATATGTTCTTCGTTTGGCGAGTGATATTGTATAGTGGGATACAAGTATACAACTCAACTTAGAAAATCGGCTTGCTAAGAGAGAGTTTCCATCTACACTTATAAGCCTCATAATATCCTCTAACTGTTCGATTTAAGGTTTTTCCTGCATTATATTCCCCTGGTTCCAGACTTTGTGTTCTCACAAAGGGCTTCAACCTCAGAAAGTTGATTCTCTACCAAGGACACCTACGTCTCTATGGATACAATGTCAGAAGTTGGACAGCTAGAGGATGATTCTAATGTCGAATTTGACATGGTGCAAGCAACTTATATTTTTTTATCTCATTTTATGTCTTAATTTTTTTTATATATATCATATTAATTATGAATAAATATTAATTATTAAAATATTATAAAAAAAAATAAATGTGACAAATAAAGAGAAATATATGATAAAATAAGAGAAAAAAAAATCTAAATTAGAATATAAGGTATACACTTGATATCATTAATTTCATGTCTTCCTACCCCAATAGTTATGATAAAAATTAAAATAAATATATAGGTAAATGAAAATTTTATATACCAACTTGGTTGGTCTATTTTTTAAATGTAATCATATATAATTTTTTTAATTAATTTGCTTTGCAATTTAATTATTATTTAATTAAAATTCACTTCTTCTTTTATAATTTCTTCAATATTCTTTTTAGTCCTATTATTGGGTTATATAATTTTTAATATAAATAAAATTCATAAGATAATAGTTAAATTATAAAGTAGATTAAGAGAATAATCAAATATCTTGAAAAATCACAACTTAAAACTATACTTAAAATTCACAACTGCATATATAATTTCTTAAGCATCTTCTATAATTTACTCAATTATATAGTTAAGTTGTATAGTGAATTAAAAAAATTATAAATCTTTTTAAAAAATTACACAATTTAAACTTGTAAATAAAATCCATAGTTTTTATATAATTTCTTCGACACCCTTCGTTAGATCCTATAATTGGGCAATGTAAGTTTTAATTTTTTTTATTTATTTTTTGAATAAGTTTTAATTTTTTTTATTTATTTTTTGAATATTAGAGAAAAAGAATAGATTCTGAGTCTATTATTTAGGGAATTATATACTTACTGTTAGGTTATATCTCGATATGTAATTTTTATTAATTATATAAGATAATAATTGAGTGTTAAAGTGAATGAAGAAATTATTAAATATGTTGAAAAATTAAACAATTTAGCATCTTTTGTAAGTTTTATCATTGTGGTATATAATTTCTAATTTTCTTTAAAAAATTATGTAAGGTTACGATTAAGTTGCAAAATAGATTATGAAAATTATAAAATCTTTTGAAATACTATATAACCTCAATTTGTATGTAAAATTCATGACTTATTTTATATTTTCTACAACTTTATTATAAATAAACATGTCAAACTATCATGTTATGTAATTTTAAATTTATAAAAATTACATCAAATAATTGTTGATTTATATAGTGAATTAAAAGAATTATAAAAAATTAAAATTTACAGTTTTATATATAATTTTTCAAGGTATTTATTTAATTTATAGTATTATTTCTTTACTTTTATATGTTTTGAAATCATAAAAATTTCACAAAACAAAAACATTATAGCTATTTGAAATGTAATTTCTCTAACACCAATAATAATATATAATTTCCTAATAACAATAATATGAACAATGATTCAATAATTTTATTTGGTGATTTCAAATAATATTTCCCTGAGAAAAGTGGTACGAAAAAGTAATTCAATAAGTTATTTTATGGTTTTAATTGTCATTTTTTAACAATAATGATAAAGGTACTAATTATAATTATAATAAACTTTTAAAGAAACTTGTAGTTTATGTTAATTTATAGTTATAAACTTACATTTTTGCAAGCATTGAATCAAATTTTGAAGACCAACTAAAGTTGTACCTTAGAAATTACTAGAAATTAAACAAATGGAATTTAGATTTTTAAGAGAAAAAATTTGTCACACCCATCCTCTACCATGTTAGAAATAAATATGAAAACCTATTAGACTTACAAAACTTACCCTGAAAATGTTTTATTTATATTAAATCAACTTTATTCTTATTTTTTAAAATAATAAGTCATTAATAAATGCTCCCTTCTTTTTTTTATTTCTCGTTTTAAAAATTCATTCATTTTCATTTTTAACTGTCGTTTTAAATTTTCAAAACAATATTTATCTATTTTTTTATTTATTTTATCTTTATAGCGTTGAATTAAAATACAATAACTTAATTTAAAATAATGTTAAGTATATAAAATTAAATAAGTCATTTTGAATCTAATTAATAAGTGTTTTAATATATATGCAAAATTTTAAACGACAGATAAAAAAAATCGAAGGGAGTAATACACAAATTTTTCAAAACATTTTACCACTATATAATGCAATCCAGATTTTCTGATTTAATAAGTTATAATAATTTCAGAAATTTCAAATCTCATTAATATTAAATTCTCTCTATTCAATACTCAAAAAATTCTCATAATAATGTGTTAAAATTAAATATTTTTGATTAAAATTTATATTTGCTTATATAAATTTTTTATATAGTTTTTCAGCACTTTCTATAATTCTTATATTAGCTCTTATAATTTTTATTTTGAAAAAATAGTCAAAATAATAAATAAATTGAAAATTTAATTTAAAAAATAAAAAATTTATTCAAAAATTAAATAATTAAAATATTAAATATAATTATATAATTTTATTAATATATTTTATCACTCTTATTATTAGATTATATAATTTTAACATGTTACATTTAATTTGTAAAGAAAATTTTAATAATTTTTAGATGTTCTTTAATTATTTAAAAAATCAATTATTAGGATTTAAACAATATAATTTAACTCGACATTTTCTGGACTCTCTCTCTCTTCATGGTCTTCTGATCAAGGGTTTTTTGAAGGGCTGTCGTGGTCCTTCTTTAATTGATTATAACCTGTCCTCCTTTCTTTCTTCTCCTTTATTTATTTTTCTTCTCAGTCCTTAGATCTTTAGTTTTTCTTTTTAGTTTGTTTAGTGTTTTATAATTTCTACTTTTACTGATAGTTTTTTATACTTGAAGAAGGAGAAAGTTTCAGCTTTGATAATCTTTTGACTCAATCTATCCAATAATTATGATTCTATTTCAACAATTATTTCTCTTTATTTTGGTGTATAATTCGATTGATTAGTCCAATCTCTCATATCTTGACATATTCAACTTTTCTAAAGAGTTTTTTATATATTTTTAATTTCTAACATACCCTTTAATCCAAGTTTAGATATTATATTATGACTGTTTTGTTGATTTTTTTCTTCTTTTAAGTTTATATTTTAGGAATATCTAAGAATAATCTGAAATTTTTTAATTTGAGGTTTTGGTCTAAAATTTATATTTCAATTTCTAATCATATTTAATATAATTTCTCTTTTACCTAAAAAAAATATCTAATTTAAAAATTTATAATAATAGGAGGCATTATAATTTCAGTACCATAGCAATAATGCATAGGCAGCTAATGTAGATATTTTGATTAAGACATTGAGTAAATACAAAGATCCACACCTCGACATGACATGAAATAAGGATAGAAGCGAATCTTAAGTAATCAATTATCTTTTATGATGTTTGAATGCCAATAGCAGTACTGTTACTGATTTTTTTAGTGAATAGTAGGTGTTGAACAATGTTTGTAACCATTTATTTTATTGGGAGGATCCAACATATTTTATAAGATGTATTTACTTTTTTTAACAATTTTAGAGGATAATTTTAATTTTTTATAGATTAATTATATATGTTTTATAATTTTTATATAAAAATTGATACAAACCAATAAATGTTGAGGTTTTTTCATATTTATATTTTTTTTTATTTTTAATATTTTTAATTTTTGTTATTTATTTTTTATAAAAAATATATTTTTAAATGACATTTAAATTATTATTTTAATTTTAATTTATTTTCTTATTTATATAAATTTAGTTATTCATTTTCCTTTTAGAAAAATTATCATATTAAATTTTTAAAATTTTTAAAAATTATATATATATATATATATATATATATATATATATATATATATATATTTTGTAAATTTTAGAGTTTGAATAAAAAATTATTTTTTAAAATATTTTAAATTTCGATATTTTTTAAATTAATAATTTTTGTTACTCTAATTTTCAATCTAAAATCAATAACCTTTTAGAAAATTTGTTTTATGTTAAAAATATTAAAAATTTAAAAATATTTTTGAGTTTGACTTGAACTCTCTAAACTCGTCCTGTTTATAAATATATTAAAATAATGGCAGAAATTATTAACGCAAGTTTTTTTTTTAAATATAAAAAATCTAAATACAGTCCAAAATAGTTTTTTTTTTTTCTAAAAAAAGAGGTTATTATATTTTTAATTAAATAAATTATTATAAATTTCCTCATTATTTGAAATTAAACTTTTGAATTAATTTTTTTATTGACACTCTTAAAATTATATAAATTTTAATATTTATAAAATGATATATAATCTTATTTTATCATCAATCGAATTAAAATTTTAATTTTTTTTTAATTTTTAATATATTTTATGTTCAATTTCATTTCAATTTTTATATCATAATGAATTTCATTTATATGTCTTTCGCTTATTGATATATTTTTAAATTTATTTCTTTACCTATATATTAAATTTCAAATTATTTTAATTTAATTTTTATAATAAATATAAATATCAATTTAATTTAATAAAAAATTATCTAGATCTAATTATTATCCAAACGAGAAAATTAATATATTAAATGAGCTTATAAATTAACATATAAATTTCAATAATTAAAACCTTAAAATTATATAGATCTCTTAAAAAAAAAAAAAAAAAAAAGGGTAACTTTTGTACGAGCGATCACAGATTTATTTATTTTTTCAATTAATTGTAACATATATATTAAAGGAACTCAGGTCTACTCCACTAACTCTCCATTCAACTTTTCTGATCTCTCTCACTGATCTCTAATGGCGAAGTCGCCAGAAGAAGAACATCCTGTGAAGGCTTTTGGGTGGGCAGCTAGAGACGAATCTGGCCATCTTTCTCCCTTTGTTTTCTCCAGAAGGTTAATATATATTATGTATTTTTGTTTATATTTAATAATTAGATCATGGGTGTCTCTTAATATTATATTCTTGTTTATGTATTAATTAATTTATATTATTATTTGCAGAGCTACTGGGGAAGAGGATGTTAGGCTTAAGGTGTTATATTGTGGGATTTGCCATACTGACATTCATTACCTCAAGAATGAATGGGGCTTATCTATATACCCTCTTGTTCCTGGGTAAGTGCAACTCCTTTAAATATGATTTAACAAGTTTTAATTCGCTATATTTAGTATCAAACTAAATTAATTTGATATAGCAACATTTTTTTAGATTTTCAAGCAATAGATGCTTTGGTGGAAGTTACTACCTGTAGTTGTTTAAGTTTACTTCTTTATTCTCATTTCTTTGTTCTTCGTTTCTTTTTTGACTGATACAGAAAAAGTTATAATTTTTATATTTAATCCATTTCTCTTTTTGGAAACAAAGATGAAAAAATCTCAATATATATATATATATTTGGAAAATTCTTTCATCAAATCCACAAAACGTCACTTTTTTTGCTTTAATACTTTCACTTTTTATTATTTAAATGTTTGCTCTGAAAATAATCTGGTGTCAATAAATTGAATGTTAATTAGTATAATGAATGTAATTTAATTCAGGTCTACTGAGTTAATTTACCTTTAATTTTACATGAATTTACAAGTATGCCCTAATCATTATTTATTTATTTGCAATTATAGTCTAATTTGCTAATTGAGTTGGAATTATTCTCTCTCTCCTAATTGACAAAAACAGAACAATAAACATTTGGAGAATTCCTAGTTGAGTTTAAAATCGTCAGTCCTATGATTTGTATCTAGCCAAAGTTGAGTTAAAAGTTCAGATCTTTCATCTTTCTTTTCTCCCTCTTTCCCTTTGATTGGAATCTCCATTTTCTTCTACACTTGAAATGGTTACCAAGCCTCCCCATTTAAATTGATAAATTAAATGAAAAATGATTAATCAAATTGATCAATTATGTCACGAACATTGTTAATCAGAGCCATGATTACATGTTTCTTGGATTCAATTCTGTTGGGTAGGCAAAAGCGTGAAAAATTATGTGGAGAAATTAGGCAAAATAACAAAACAAGAAGGGCTATGTCTATGGGATAAGACGAATAAATAATTCATTATAATATGGAGAATACATATACATAGATTTTATATAAGGAAAACTATCAAAAACTAATGTACAAATCATACGCCATAGGTAGGTTATAAAAGATCAAATGTGAAGGATCACGTTCTCCTCTTATAATTTCTCTCTCTTTAATCTTCAAGAATATGTTCTTATTATAAAACTTCTCACTATTGATTACATTTCCTCTTGTCAATACGCATCCACCGTAACTTTTCTTCTCTTCTTGAAGGACTCTTCTCCATATTTTTCTCCTCTCTTTTTAAAGGATCCTTTATTCATGAGTGTTTGCCCCTCCCTTCCTAAAGGTTTGGGCTAAAGCTTTAATTCCTTAAGTTTTAAGTTTACTTCCTATTTATAGGGGGTAATTTACATGGGTGCTTCCTAAACTATAGAGTCGATTCTAGCATAGTCATATTTTTTTTTTTTTGCATTATTGAAATCACGAAACCTTTTAAAGAATTCTATCATAGCTTTCAGGCTTGAATTCGGTGAAATTTGATGACGTGTCTGACAACCTATGCTGGCTTATCATCCATTCTAATAAAAACGTGACACGTCATCTCCTTTGCCACATGATTGCCAACTCATCTCACCATCCTCTCCTTCCACTTGCCTTATTTTACCATTTAGAAACTGAAAAATTTTTCCAATACATAAATGCCCAAAATCAACCAAATCCCTAACATTTCTAAGCGAATTTTCTTCGAAATGTCTCCTGAATCCTTTCATGCCCTTTAACACTAGAAAATATGTACACAGAGGTGAAGCCCTTTAAAAATGGTGAGAAATCCGATCTACAAGTATGGGCTTCCAACGCATATGAAAACCTCATGGACTATACACTATCCGATAAGAAGGTTATTTGGTTGTCATAATTATGGTACAAGTATGAGCTTTATTGTATCATGGTGTTTGATTATGGGAATGATTTTGGGTAATTTTGGTGCAAGTATGAGCTTTGCAGGCACCTTGTCATTGATGTTTTGACAAGGGGCTATACAGGTGGGATTAGGATGATAGAATTTCATTACCTTATCAGGAATCCTCTAGAGATCAGAGGATAGATATCTTCATATAGTTCTATTTCTTGATCTTAGTGGTTTAATATGATTGGTAATATTCGATTCACACACAATTTTATTCCTAACTTACCCAAATTTTTTCGTTAAACCTAATATTATAATGATAAATACATACAATTTTATTACAAAATTGAATGGAAAATATGAAAACCCTCTCAAAGAAATGACAAATTTGAACAATGAGTGGATGAGATGAAGAAATTTCTCTCAAATCCCTCCTTGTGTTGTTTCAATATGGTTGCTTCTCCAGAAAGAAGAAATATGAAACATCATTTTTTGTGAACTTGGGTTATGTGAGATGAGTTAGCGATAACTTAACGAAGTGGATGACGTGTCATGTGTTTTTGTTAGAATAGATGATGAGTCAGCATGGGTTGCCGAACAAGTCATCAAATTTCGCCGGATTCAAGATTGAAAACTACGATAGAAATTTTTAAAATATTTCGTGACTTTAATAATGAAAAAAAAAACTATGTGACTATATTATAATCGACCCCATAATTCAGGGACCACTTGTGCAAATTACCCTATTTGTAGAGAACTAAAACTTATTTATCAGATCAAGAACCTAATAGGAATTTTCTACTAATAAATTGGAGTTCTTTTCCAACTAAGAATTTGGGACATAATCCTAACAAATTCTATTTCTTGCATTTTGTTATGAATTACTGATATTTCTGATATACTATGCAGGCATGAAATTGTAGGGGAAGTAACAGAAGTCGGCAGCAAGGTAAAAAAGGTGAAAGCTGGAGATAAAGTGGGAGTAGGATGCTTGGTTGGTGCATGTCACTCTTGCGAGAATTGTAACAATGATCTTGAGAATTACTGTCCCAAAATGATACCAACCTATGGCTCCATCTACAATGATGGAACATTAACTTATGGAGGATACTCAGATCACATGATAGCTAATGAACGATACATAGTTCGTTTCCCAGAAAATATGCCACTTGATGCTGGTGCTCCTCTGCTTTGTGCTGGTATTACAGTTTATAGTCCGTTGAAATATTATGGATTGGCTGAACCAGGAATGCGTATAGGTGTGGTTGGGCTTGGTGGACTTGGTCATGTGGCTGTTAAATTTGCTAAAGCTTTCGGAACTAAAGTCACAGTTATTAGTACATCCCCTGCTAAGAAAGAGGAAGCATTGAACCATCTCGGTGCTGACTCCTTCTTGGTTAGTCGTGACCAAGATCAAATGCAGGTAGTTAACTTCTTATACTAATTCTTGACTATATATTTACTTAAATTAATTGATTGCACTCCTCAATTTACTTAAATAATATACGTTCTCAACACCATTTTCTTATTAGTATGATCTAATATGTACATGTCAATTTTATATATCACATGTTAATTGAGTCTAACATGTGTTAGGAAGTGATATTAAAGTAAAAAATCGCACTATCGAATAATTTATATGATATTTGACTTTCACCACTAATAATTTGCTTAGAGTTTTTAATTAGATTTGAATGTTGTTACATATTATATTATTACATTTCATTATATATATACATATAGATATAACTTAAAAATATATGGGGTACCAAAAATACTGTTTATGGAGTTTTTTTAATTCGTTTCTATTTAGGCAGCAATGGGCACATTAGATGGAATCATAGATACCGTCTCAGCATTTCATCCTATTTTGCCATTGCTTGGTTTATTGAAGACCAACGGGAAGCTTGTTATGGTTGGCATATCAGAAAAGCCTTTTGAGCTACCTGCCTTTCCATTGATTACTGGCAAGTATTAAGCACAATTAGACAATTAGTACCCTATAATACATTACATAATTAATTCATTAGTAAATGTTATATGCTTAATTAATTTATATGATAATTAGAGCTAATAATTGAGATAAGTGATGAAAATTAAACAGGAAGGAAGGCTATTGCTGGGAGTGGAATTGGAGGAATGAAAGAGACACAAGAAATGATTGATTTTGCAGCCAAACACAACATAAAAGCAGATATCGAGGTCATTCCAATCGAGTATGTGAACACAGCAATGGAGCGTTTGGCTAAAGCTGATGTTAAATACCGCTTTGTTATCGACATTGGAAATACCTTGTCTGCACCTGCTACTAATCCTTAAAGAAGAGATCCAACTTTTCTTTTCTTTTTATTTTATCTGGTGAGTCTATCTGATAAACTATGTGTGGTACTTCTAATTTTAATAAATGGTAAAACACTTGTTAATATTTTTTTGTGTTATGACAGTAATTTAAAATTTAACGTGATATTGCATAATTTTATTTTACGAAATAGATGTCACTAATTAATGATTTAATTATTAGTTGAATGTCTCAATATGTGCCTTAAGCATGATCGATGAGTTCAAGTTATTACCTCATGATCAAGTTGTATTTATAATTGCATGAGTGTGCATGATTAAGGCTATATACTAGCTAGTTTAGCCTAAATTATTAACTATTAATTCAAAGATAAATTATTCCTAAGTATTATAATACAGTTGACAGTTGAGCCATAATTGTAAGTGATAGATATAGGTGATGAGGGGTTTTCATTACAGTTTGGACTGATCTTCTTAGATGGTTTCTAATCGTATTTTTTGTTCTTACAATAGTGATTTCTTATAAACAACATGGTTTGGAATTCATTTTTAAAAACATTATGAATTGTGCAGTTCGAATGGACAATTCAAGCTGTTTTCGTTCTGTTTTTGGAAAATTCTTTGTTTCCAATTGACAAATAAAATAATTTAGGTGGCTGCCATATGTAAACTGTAAAAATGCCACGCGTTCGGTTGGTAGATTGTCAACACTTGGCATGGATTCTAAGCCAACTGTTTTATGTACACACAATTAAAAAAAAAATTAATGTGATTTCAGCCATTTTTAATTTTAGCTATGTAGTTTTTTCTTTTATAAAGAAAGGTATGTGATTTTTAGAGTTACTCACTGTACTTAAATTAAATTTTATAATAATAAAAATCTCTAAATTCATTTTCTATCAATTTTTCTAGCTGAAAGTTGCTGTGAATGTCACGTCAATTTATTTTCAATTAAATTATATCACATCATATCAAAATTAAAAAAAATTAAAAATTGAAAAAAAAAAAAAGAAAACATCATTATTTTATAATTTAAAACTTAAGTCATTCATTAAAAAAAAAAAAAACCTTAAAATCATTCCAAGCCATACTTCTTCTACATAACTGTTCAAACAATCATCCCTCTACCATTGCCGCCGTTCAAGTCAAAACTACCTCATCGCCGTTCATGGCAAAATACCTTCATTTATCTCTATCGTTGCCATTCACCAATGAATTCGATACAAGATGCAATTTAAGAAAATAAATGTGGGTAATATTTACTGGATCAAAGTCCTCTCTTATTCCTCTGCTTGAAGAAGCCTTCTTCACTTCAACGATCAAATCAGGAAGTCCAATTCTAAGATTAGCTTCCTTAAGAGCTCCAACAAAATCTCTGGTGAGAGGAGCAGAAATTTCTTCAACGTAGAGAGAGGCCTTCTCTCTTTTAACTGAATATAAATAAAAAATAAAAATAGAAAAAGGAATCACCTTTAATACCAAAACCAAATCTCCATTATAGTATAGTATACAAAAAGAATCAAAAGAATTACCTGAGAGATTTCCATATCCTTGTTCCATACAATCTCTTCAAGGATATTCCTAGGAGTATTCCGCTCATTCTGTATGCGAAATTCAAAGGGTCCCACATAATGCAAAGGCGGACCCGTCGATGGCCGCCGCCTAATTCTAATCCCCTGACTAGAAGCAACCTCGTTTTGAAACATACTCTCCAAGCGGCAGTCCATTTTTGCTCTAATCACCGTTGTCTTGCTTCTTGTGGCCTTCAATTTCCAGGTGGCCTTCGATCTTCAGGTGCTTTGCGATTTCCCTTTCATTAATTAATTAAATAAAACATATTATTTGTATTAACAGACAATAATGGAGGAGGAGTGACAGCCATTGAGAACACAATCGTTGAAAAAGACTGAGAGTGCGACTGCGGTGTTGGGGCTAGCAATTTACTGTCTTTAATTGTTTTTATTTGTAATTCCTGATGGGTTTTTCGTAATAAAACATTTTGATATCCTGTTTTTCAGATTCAAATTCTATTTATTGATGACTCTGTTTATGGACTTCAGATTATGCCAGATCTTGTGTGTAGGAACTGTGATTTTGATGTGGGTAGGATTAATAATTGACATGCAATCTAAGAGAGTAATCATAAAGAGAAAGTAAGCGGAGGAGGAGATGGTGGTGGAAATGGGTCGCCTTCAACCACGCCAACGTCTATTCATGGACACGAGGAAGAAGAAGAGATTGATGACGAAAATGAAGACGTGGATCTACATAAGAGAAAGAGAGAACAAATGAGAGAGACTGAGAGGGAGAAAGAGAGCGGTCCACAGGTCTCCGGATCGAAATCTGGTTTTGATATCAATAGTGGAAGACATATTCAAACCATGATCATCATAGATACATAAATTCTAATTATAAATATTTAACTAGAGAAGGTAAATCTAAGTATGAGTCCAACTATGAGATAACAATGTCATGGAGTATGTTTTTTATGTCATAATTGGACTCATAGTTGTATTTGAATTTACTTTCTCTAATTAAATATTTGTAATTAGAATTTATATATTTTATAATAATTATGGTTTGAACATGTTGAGGTGATTTTTTTAATTTAGAATAAGTTAATCTGGCTTTTTTTAATTTAAAATAAGATGACATAATATTCACGTTAACTTCCGTTACAAAAAATAGATAAAAAATAAATTAAAAAATTTTTATATTATAAATAATATAACAGAAATTTTATTATTATAATATTTAATTTAAAGACGATTATATATATTAGTTAATAATCGAAATACAATGAATAAAATTAATCCGAACTTTTTATCATTAGCAATTAAAAGACCGAATCCATGACGCTGTTAAGTCCTATTTACATGATCATAATATGACATACGTGGAATCCATAATTTTTTTTTTTTAATATGAATAATTGAATTTTCATGTGAAAATTTTTAATTTAAAAAAATAATAAAATGAAGGAAAATTAAAAAATAAAACAGGCAACAGTGTAATTAGAACAGGCAATTATATATTTGAATATCCATTTTCAATTCTTAATCAATTGCGATTCCAAATCGGTTTTTTCCCAGGTTGATGTATTCTCAATTGCTCAGCTTGTTTCGTGGCCATAGTCAATCCTGCTCCTGGCTCCATCTTCTTCTTCTTATTTTCTCGATCTTGTAATTTCTTTTTGAAAAAATCTATCTATAATCTGGTTATTGTGAAGAAGAAAGGAAGTCAAGGCAAGAAGAGGCGTTCTCTGTCCGGTGTCCCTCCACGCCTCATGGGAATTTCTTTCCATTTTCTCAGAAACCAAACATCTCATGATTAACCCAATTAACCCTTCTCACTCTCTTCTTCAAACTCCTTTCTGCTCATCAAGCATCAAAAATAAAAAACCCACTTTCAATCTCATCCACCATCCAAATTTACTTGAAGAGCAACAGGATCAAAAAAAGAACAAGAACAAGAAAACCCCAAAAAAAAATCAAAAAATCTTCAAGAACTCCAGCGTCTTACACCGCCGATTACACAAAATACATAAAAAAATAAAATAAAATGAAGAAATTTGTTCAGATTTTGTTAAAGAAATTCCTAATTCCCAAATTAACGTCGTTAAAGAAATTAGCTTAAATTTCAAAAATTTATTCAAATAGAAAAATACATTAATGATAATAACATAATAATTTTGCTAATTTGTTAATTTTTGGTAATTAATAATATCAAAAAAAAAAAAGAAAAGCAAAATACACAGACTCACCTGGATCAACGATGGTAGGTGGATCAACGATGGTAGGTGGAGTGGAAGTAGAATATATTAAATAACTCTAATAAATATTTTAATATAAGTCGTAATAGATAATAGATTTTTACAATGGGTCTAAAAGATCATTAACTAGTTTAATTTTAATATAAATTTATATATATGCTAACTGAAGACAACATGTTAGGTATTTCAAATTAGATATCTAGAGTGTAATATTTCAAGCAATCGCATATTACTTGACTTAAAATCCTAACAATCTTGAAGTATTAAAAGTTTTGAAAGTTTTCTAATTTTGATTTCAAGCATTTAAGTTTTTTTTTCTAATTTGAATTCAAATTTGTTGTTTTTTATTAAAATTTTAGTTTGATTAATTAAATAATTAAATTTGTTGTTCTTGATTCAAGTTTTAATTTGATTAAAAAAAAAAAAGCCAGTCATACCATCAAAGCTAACGCCAAAAGAAGCAAGGAGGCAATACACACTGCAACATAGATCGGTGAAGAATAGAGATTTGAAACTGGTTCGATTCGATTATTGGTTTGATTCATTGATTTGATTCAAATTATTAGTTTGATTCAATTACTGGTTCGATTATTTTTTGTTCGATTCAATCATTAGTTTGATTCAAATTATTAGTTCAATTCAAATTATTAGTTTGATTCAATTATTGGTTTGATTCAATTAGTTCGATTCAGGTACACTTATTCCAATTTTTTCTTTTATATAATTTTTTACTATTCAATTATCTATATAAATATATAAAAGAATGGATAAACATGTTCCGATTGAGATGGTCAAATTGGAAACCTTTAGTGGATCTGAATTTAATTCCTGGAAACGAAAAACTCAATTTGAACTGAAATATGAAAATATATTCTACACTGTTTTGAGTACCTTTGCTGATACAATAGAGGATGTTGATGAATCTCAATGGAATAAGAATGATGACTTTTGTAAAGACTATTTATTGAATTGTCTTTCTGATAGGCTAACAGAAGTTTTTAGCAAATATAACACTGCTAAAGAAATATGGGATAATTTAGATGCTCAATTTAGAAAGGAGGAGGAATTGTCAAAAACTCACCTAGTTGACAAATTCATGAATTTCAAATTTAATGAAAATATGAAAATCACTCATTAAGTAACTGATTTAGAAAATTTGAGATCTAAATTAAATAATGAAAAGATCATCATCTGTGATGTCTTATTAGTTGAGGCAATAATTTACAAACTACTTTTTGCATGGCACACTTTTAAAACTGAAATGTATAGAAAAAAGATGCAAGTGGGACTGGATAATCTCAAACGATTCATCAGAATCGAAGATGAGAATAGAGCTAGAAATAACTTGAAAATTGTCAAATAACGGTAGTCGGCTGCTAACACAATCACACATTCCAAGAAATTTTCTAGGAGATCCAAGTCGACAAAAAATGAACCCCCCAGGTTGGAGGCCAAAAAGACAATTTCTAAGAAGAAAAGGGGCAAGTGCCACAACTGTGGGAAATGGGGTCATTTTATTGCAGAATGTAAGGCTCCTCTAAAAACTAAATCTAACACACCAAATAAAGAAGCAAATAGGATAGTACAGAATACTGAGCCTCAGAATTTTATTACTGTGATCGGAAAAAGTGAAAATGTCAGTACTTCTTCAGAATGGTGGTTAAATACAGGAGCCACATGTCATATTTGTAAGAACAAAATGCAACTTGATGATGCTACTGAAGTCAACGAGACTATCGTTGTGGCTAGTGGAGACAAAGAAATAGTGACTCACACTGATATAACAAACATAGCGCTCTTTTCAGGTAAAATTCTAACTCTAAAAAATGTTAAAATAGTTCCATCTATCTTAAAGAATTTAATTTCTATCAGTCTTTTAGATATTGCTGGCATGAACACTTTAATTTCTAATGATAGAGTAACTTTGTCTGTTAACTCTTGTTATTTTGGATGTGCTTATTTGGTAGGTGGTATGTATAGACTGAGTTTAGCAAATAAAACAGTTTGTCATGTTAGTTCAAATTTAATTGATTCAAAAATATTGTATAATCGATTAGGACATGTGAACTATAAGAAAATGATTAAACTAGCTAAAACTCATAATATAACATTAAATACTTCGATCAAATTTAACAGATGTGAAGTGTGTGCTCAAACTAAAATTACTAGAAAACTTTTTCAGTCGGTTTCTAGTAGTACACAACTTCTTGAACTAATATATTCTGATTTATGTGATTTTAAAAGCTTCACAACTAGACGAGGTCAAAAGTATTTGGTAACATTTATAGATGACTTTTCTAGATTTTGTCATATTTATCTGTTAAAATCTAATTGATAAATTTAAAATTTTCAAGAATCGTGTTGAAAATCAATTAAACTTGAAAATTAAAAGACTTAGGAGTGACAGAGGAGGAGAATACAAATTTGACAGAGTTCGAGAAATTTTGTAACTCTCATGGCATAATATTTGAAACTACTGCTCCTTACTCAACTTAATCTAATGGCATAACTGAACGTAAGAATAAGACGTTAACTGAAATGTTAAACTCTATGTTATTGACAGTTGGCATGCCTTCTTGTTATTGGGGAGAAGCAGCTTTGATTGCATGTCACATCCTGAATAGAATGCCACATTCTAAGACAAATTCAATACCTTATGAATTATGGCGTAAACATCCTTGTAGATATGATACTCTAAAGACTTGGGGCTGTATCGCTTATGTTAGGATACCAGACCCTAGGAGACCAAAGGTAGGACCTAGGATCAATACATGTGTATACCTAGGTAGTGCAGAGGATAATGCAGCTTATCGGTTTTTGGATCTATCAACCAATGTAGTTATAGAATCTAAAGATGCAGTATTTTTTGAGGATAAATTTCTAAAAAATCAAGGAATGACTTTATCTAGCACTATAGAAATTAACTCAGAATCTTTAATAGAAATTACACGTAATTCCTCTGACACTGCTCAAATTAATGAATCACTACCTTTAAAAGTATCTACAAAAGAGAGAGTTCCCAAAATATTTAGTGAAGATTTTATCACTTACCATTTAGAGGACGATCCATCTACTTATAAAGAAGCGATGAGATCTAGGGACTCCTTGTTATGGGCAGAAGCCATTGATGATGAAATGAGTTATCTGTTACAAAATCAAACTTGGCAACTAGTCGATTTGCCAAAAGGGGCTAAGACTATAGGTTGTAAGTGGATTTTGAAGAAGAAACTAAATCCTGACGGATCAATAGCATGATATAAAATACGTTTAGTAGCTAAAGGGTATACTCAAGTCTATGGCATAAATTATTTTGATATATACTCACCGGTCTGTCATTTGAATACGATTAGAATTCTTCTTGCATTGGCATCTATTGAACACTATGTTGTGCATCAAATGGATATAAAGACAACTTTCCTGAATGGAGATCTAATAGAGAAAATCTACATGAACCAACCTGAAGGGTTTGTCATGAAAGATTTAGAGAACAAAGTTTGTAAATTAAACAAATCTTTATATGGTCTAAAACAAGCACATAAATTGTGGCATCAAAAATTCGACAAAGTTGTAAAGAGTTTATGATTTAAATCCAGTTATTCTGATAAATGCCTTTACTTCCGTTCTGTGTTGAATAAGGTTGCGATTATTTGCTTGTATGTGAATGACATGTTGATACTTGGTACAGATCTTTCTACTATAAATGAAGTAAAGGCGAATTAATTAAAGCCTTTAACATGTCAGATCTTGGTGTAGTAGACACCATTCTTGGAATGAAAGTAAGTTTTCGAGGGCAAGGTATCACCCTTAGCCAATCTCATTATATTGATAAACTACTTTCTAAATAGGGATACAGTGAGTGCAAAGTGACTGAGACACCATATGACCCTACTAAAAGACTAAGCCCTAATGAAAGAGCTAGTGTGAATCAGCTAAATTATTCCAAACTTATTGGTAGTCTCATGTATGCAATGACTTGCACTAGACCAGACATAGCCTTTATAGTTGGCATACTGAGTCGTTTCACTAGTAATACGAGTCAAGAGCATTGGAATGCTTTAACGAGACTAATGTGATATCTTAAGGGTACTCTAAATTATACTCTATGTTATAATGGACATCCTCCTATCTTGGAAGGTTTTTCTGATGCATCATGGTGCTTAGAATTTGGAAACAGTAAATCTACTAGTGGTTATGTTTTTACACTGGGTGGAGTAGTTGTGGCATGGAAATCCAAAAGACAAACTTATATTGCTTTGTCGTCTATGAAATCAGAACTATCAGCTCTAGCTTTTGCAGGAGGAGAAGCATAATGGATAAGAGATCTGATCCTGGATATTTCATTAATTAGTCTAAAGATTAATTCTTTAAGTTTGTTCTGTGATAATCAAGCTACAGTTTCAGTAGTGAAAAACTCACTCTTTAATGGTAAGAGAAGGCATATTAGGTTGAAACATGTAACGCTGAATTATCTAATAGAACAAGGTATTATCACTTTAATTGATGTGCGATTGAAGGATAATATTGCAGATGTACTCACAAAAGGTTTGAACAAAGATCGAATATTCAAAATTATGGTGGAAATGGGGTTAATAGCTATATGAGACAAGCATTAACCTACATCTGTATTATTTTGAATGTTTGAATCTCCCTTTGGTGATTAAGATAAGCACTTGAAATATTTTAATGCTTACAGTTGTTAATATATCATTTCACATTTGATGATATATCATTTTGGGCGAATTATCTCATTCCACATTTGATGAGATAATTTATTTTCATTTGGATGTTTTATCCTGAGAGTTGTATCATTCCATACTTGATGATACAGCTTAACTAGATTTGAACTTGACAGCTGTAACATTCCATATAAAAACATGAAATGGTTCTTTTGGAAAAGAAACTGTGTATGTCTTGTTCTTATAAAGAAACTTGACATTGATGCTTATTGATTTTGACATTGATGCATACTATTATTGACATTAATGTATTGTTGGTATTGATGCTTAATTGACATTAATATATTATTATTTTCAGTCATTGTGGTATTGTGCTAAGTTTTTCTGAATGAACTAAACACTTTAAAGAGTTATACAAATGATTGGATTCATATGAAATTCATATTTGGTAACTTAAAGGAAATGACAAAAATAAAGGAGTTGAGCTGAACTGGACTTCTGATGTGCTTAAAGAATTCATATTTTGAGAAATAAATCTTTTTGTGATATAATGATTCAATATTTTGTTTTGAACATTATATTATCTATCTATTGAAAAGTGTTATATACAGAATACAGGAGAAGATTGTTGGGTATATTAAATAATCCTAATATATGTTCTAATATAAATCCTAATAGACCTTTGTAGTGGGCCTAATGGGCAAGAGCCCATTAACTGGTTTAATCCTAGTGTAAACCTATATATATGCTAGTTGGAGGCAACATACTAGGTGTTACAAATTAGATACCTAAGGTGTAATGCTTCAAGCAATCGCATATTGCTTGACTTAAAACCCTAACAGCAGTGACCTCAACGAGAGAAGAAGCGGCAACCGGTAACACGCGATGGCCGGCGTTGCAAAGATCCCAGTTCGTAGTTGACTTTGAGGCCAGATCACAATCTGTTGGAGCCTGGATCGACGACAGACGAATGGAGATGGAGGTGTGACCAGCGAGACGCGACGACAATAGAGGCTTACAATGATGATAACGATAACGCGAATAGCTATAGAAATTAGAAGATGGAGACCTTATGTCATTCGTGATTGATGAACAAAAGGATTGAAGAACAAAAAAAAAAAAAAAAAAAAAAAAAAAATAATTTTTAAAATATTTATAATTTTTAACAAAAATTTAAAATATATATTTTGAAAATTATTAAATTTTTAATATTTTATTTTAAAAAATAATTAATTTTCTATGTTAATAATTCGCGTGATAATTTTTAAAATTAAAAATTAAAATGTGGATTCATATAGTGCTGTATAGGCATTGATTAACAGTGTTAACGACGTGTCTAATTGCTAACGATAAAAAACACAAATTTTTTCTATAAAAGAATACAGACCTAAAATTAAAAATGGCTCGCTTTTTTTTTTTTAACTTATCCCTATTATCCAAACATTGAGGCCATAACATACACTTTTCACTTTATTATTGTAAAAAAAAAACATACTTTTCAAGAAAAATGCCCAATATGTATTTTTGTCAAAATCTTAATTTGGTCACATAAAGTAAATCAGTTTAATTTTTCTCTTTAACTCAATTTTTAGTTTAATTAAAAATTTAATTCGTTAATTACACTAACGATATTAATTATGAGATCCTTTCATATTTTGTAATTAATAAAAAATATTAAATTAATAAAATTATATTTTTAATTAAAAAATATTAAAATTAAAAAAAACTCGATTTGTATTATAAAATTTAAGAAAAAATAATTTAATTTCTTTTTAAATTATTTTTAAAATAAAAAATAAAAATTATTTTTTTAAAAATATTTTTGTTTATTTTTTATTTTCAAAATTATCAAAAAATATGAAAATAAATTTTTTAATATTAAAAAATATTTTTTAATGCAAAAATATGATGTAATTAATTAAAAATAAAAGGTAAGAATATTTTTGTCTTTTTATTGCTTTTATTGATAATATTTGTATTTTAATTTTAATATTTTTTTAATTTTAATGTTTTTTAATTGCATCCTATTTTTACTTTTAAAAATATTTTCTAGTGTTAAAAAATTCATTTTTATATTTTTTGATAATTTTGAAAATAAAAAAATATATTTTTAATAAAATATTTTTATTTTTTATTTTAAAAAATAATTTAAGAAGAAATAAAATTATTTATTCTTAAATTTTCTAACACAAATCATTTTCTAAGTTTTTTTTTTAATTTTAATATTTTTTGATTAAAAATATAATTTTATTAATTTAATATTTTTTATTAATTAAAAAATATGAATGGGTTTCATAACTAACATCGATAATATACTTAACAGACTAAACTTTTAATTAAATCAAAAATCGAATTAAAAGCAAAAATTAAACTAATTTATTTTACGTAACTTAAACTTTTGACAAAAATATAAGTTCTGAATTGAATATTTTCCCTACTTTTCACTTGGATGAAACTTTAAAAATGGTTATAGAAGCAAGCGTTAAGGGATGTAATGTGTGGGAAAATTTTCAAATTCATATTAAATACAAAAAAATTGAGTGAAAATGGGTTCTTCATAATCAACGAGCTAGTTTTTTGGAATAACTTCTCTAAAACTATGTTAATTATCAATCACAAACCTTTCAGTCAGACTATAAAGTGAAAAATCTCTTACAAATGTGGACCAAATAAGGAAATGAATCTCACACTAAATAGTATATAAGAAAATATAACAAAAACTTACAAATGGATGTTAAGTTAAAATATAAAAAAAAAATTAGAGTTTAGAGCCTTAATTTTAGGTTTAAACTTGTATAGTTGAGATGTTGGTGGACTAATTATAAATTAAACACTAACAACTAAAAGTTTGAGCTTTTAAAATTTTAATTATAATTTTAAACTGTCAAATCTTAGATTTTAAAATATTACTCGAATCACTTTTAATTAATATTTAAAACTGTAAAGGTCAAATATTAATTATCAATTACTAATTCAAACGATTCCTTGTAATATGATTGATAAAGTAAAGGATTTGTTGTTGACTTTCAATAACCACCATTTATATATAATATAAGATTGCATATCAACATTAAAAAAATATATAATCCTTTTTCTCAACCGAAAAATATTTATAAAAACTTTATTATAAGTAGGGATGATAATTTTGACTCGATTCAGCTCAATTTGAATGGGACAGATAATATTCGATCCGTTTAGTAAATAGAGAGGAATAGATTATATCCGTAACGAGTTTGGGTAATGATAATATGATGCATTCGGCCCAACCATGAATCATAAGTTGAAGCCCACTCAAAAAGCCACTAAGTTGATAACCCACCTTGGAATTGGACTCACACTCATTCAAGCCCATGATGGGCTGGCCACATAGTCCAATCATCTTTATTTATTTTGTTTAAGTTATAATTATGTATTTTGAGTTTAATTTGTAATGAAAAATATGTCAATTATCCACATTAGTCTCTTTACTATTTCTGGACACACAAGCTAAAAGCAGATTTGTCCTTAACCAGAAATAGCAGAGGAGACAAAAGACCCAACTTCCTTCCTTAGATTTTACCTTTTTTGTATCTTTCTTTTGTGTTACACTAAAGAAAGATAAGGAAGGATGTGGGCTTTACCTAATATAGTTTTGTCATAACTTGTGGTCATGGTTTTTGCTAAATTCATATCTTTCTTTTGTGTTACACTAAA
>CANXYC010168756.1:0-14366 GCA_948193065.1 Aleurites moluccanus | reverse complement strand
AGTGATGTGGGATGCATCTTTTGATCAGTAAGGAACAAGAGGAAATTATGAAATGATATAGTAAAGAAATGAGTTATGCTTATATGGATTATGAAAATGATATTATATGATGTTGTATTTGATATAATTGTGTATGAGATCCAGGATATGTGAGTTCTACGGGTTTATGGTGACCTTAAGCCTACTCTTACCCTAGAACCGTCGCACCACTGGAGTTGGGGTATGACACGTTAAAGGTCATGAAGCAGCAGCAAAATCAACAGGTCCGTTAAGTGGAATAAATGAAACAATTGAATTCAAATTGTCAGAGATGCGGATGGTCATGGTACCCACATAGCATCGACAGCTGAAGGCACTCATTCTAAGCAAGCAAACCTAGGTATATGCCTGGGATTGCGAAAGGCTTGGCTCCAAAAGTGCAATTGGCTGTTTACAAGGTGTGTTGGAAGAATTTAGGTTATTTTTGATACTGTGGTTACTGACGATGTGTTTAGGGTTTTGAGTTTGATTGGTTATAAAAGAAGATCATGCTCGAATTATTGGATTGATTGTTGTAAATTGACAAATCTCCTATAAATTGATTTGAGTTTTTCCATGCACCAATTCAAGCAAATACTATTTGAACTAAAAATTATCTTTACAGTTTTATTTCACAGAGCTCTAGAAGAAAGAGAAATGAGTTTTAATGGATGGGGGTAGAAGATGGAAGGAAAAGGGTATTTTAGATAATAAATAAAATATTATAGTCAAAATTTCACTTTTATGTCATTGACTAAAGGAAAAAGGATGAAAAATAGACGGAAGGGCCTTATAGTTTAACGGAACCAAAATACAAGGAAATTTTTATTACAATTTTGAAAACACATGGATTGTTTAGTATAATATGGCAAAATACAGAGATCTCATAGTAATTAACTCTTTGACTTTATTTGCATCTAATCAAGCCTATCTTGATGATTCTTTAATTTAATCAATTGTATCATTGATGAAACCCTTGAAAAGTGCTTAAGTTTATTCTTTAACAAAATAAAATAATTTTATTTTAATATACAAAAATATTTTTTAATTAAATATATAAAAAATAAGAAAATAAATTACTTTTAAAAATTAATTATTTAATTAAATAAAAATAATATTATTTATTTTGATTTTAAATTAAAATATATAAAAAATAAATAAATAAATAAAAAAGTAATGTATAAATATTATACATAAAATTATTTATATATATTTTTTAATATTTTAATTTTAATTAAATAAAAAAGTAAGAAAATATAATTAAAAATATAAAAATAATTTTCAAATATATAAAATTATAATATAGATTAAATAATTAAAAATTAATTTTATTTATTTTAATTTTAGAAAAATATAGTTAAATAAAAATTAATTATTTCAATTTAATAAAAAGTAATTTTAAATTAAAAATAATATTTTTTTAATTTAAATAAATAAGATAATTAATTTTTATTTAGTTATTAATTTATTTTATTTTTTTATATTTTTAATTTAAAAAATATTTTTTTGTAAATAAATAAAATTTTAGGGACTAAATTATAATTTATCAATTACTTTTTTAATTTTTATGGGGCTCAGGAAGAAAAATTAACGGTCAAAGGGTAAAAATTATAGATTTTAATAATATTATAATCAAAATTATATCTTAAAAAATATTAAAAATTAATGTGCTTTTAGAACTAAATAGTAAAATTAAAATTGTACCTTATTTCAAATTAATAATAATGCGTGCAGTGACAAGCGAATAACTTTGTCTCGCTCGCGGGACAACCAAAGCAAAGAATGATTACTATTATCATCTCCATTCCGAAAATAATATATCTATTTTTATTTTTATATGTAAATTAAAGAAATAATTAATTTAATTAAAATAATAATTTTTATTTTATATTTTTATAAATATCTATTATTTATATTAATAAATAATTATTTTAAAAATAATATTTTTTAATTTTTTAATATTAATTATATAAATCAATAAAAATTTCATTATTAATAAAATTTCATTTAATATTAAATTTAATTATCTATAAAATTTTAACTTTTAAATCTCTAATAAAATTTTATTATTAATAAAATTTTATTTAATTTTAGCATTTATGTGTTATTTAGTTTAGTATTAATTGATGGTTTATTAATAAAAATTTAATGTACTGAAATATTAAATAGAGATATATTAGTAAATTAATATATTAATTATTATTTAAAAATATAAATTATAATTTCGGATGAAAAAAAAAAATAATTTTTTTTTCAGATGAAAGTAATATTTATTTTTATATAAAACTCTGAATTAATTTTAATAAATACATTATATATTAATTGATAGTAATTATTTATTGAAGACTCTTACCAATTGAATTTTTATTGGGTAATATTAATTAAATATTGTAATGATTATGTAACGGTTTGTGGATAAAATCATTATTATCGACTTAATTACAAATTGAAATATGAAAGCGACCTGATTGCGAAAACTCATTAGTTGGTGCTCAGTGCCATTTCTGTTTGATCCCACGTGTGAGTTCTTAGAGTCCAAGCTTTGCATGCTTACACCCATTAACTTATAATTAAAAATAAATAAAAAATAAAACAAATCAATATTATTTTTATTAAAGAAAAGACAAGAAAATTGATTAGTTTCATTTTCATATTTATTGGAGTGATAGGTAATGAATTTTAAGAAAAATTTTTAGTCGGTAGGCTCGGATTAATTGTTAGAAATATTGATAATTTATATATTTTTTAAAATGTCAATTTCAAAAATTAATTATTAAAATTAAAAATTTTAATTATATATATATATATATCTTTTTAATATTTTATATTTAGTTGGTCATTAACTATTTCTAAACTTATGCATCATAAATGTTAATTTATATTAAAAGTGTATATGATTAATTTGATAGAAAATAAATTTTCTTATGCTTGAATTCGTGGTGTATGGTTTCTGTGAATTGATTCGTTCCAAAATTTAAGAAAAGCGAATTAGAAATTTATTAAGACTTTTCTGATGAAAAAATTTCGATGTCTACATTAGAAAATCATAGTTTTAGAGAAATGGAGTATATATATATATATATATATTGAAAGAGAAAAAGAGAAGAGAGAGTCTAAAAATTCTTTTTCTTATATATTTTTTTATTTATTTATTGATAAAAAATTGAAATATCTATTTATAGGTATTCTTATATTATTTGCAATTATTTTTATTTTTCATCATTAACAATATCTTGTGTTATTGGTAAATCATATATGCTTATATAAATCGAAAACAAAAGAAGAAGAATAACAAGAAAGTGTTACATATTCATGTTTATCTTAATTAAATGGTATTTTACTTAGAAACTTACAATATAATTAATCATATAAAAAAAAATAAAAAATAATTTTAAAATTAGATAATTAGTTTTAAATTTGAGAGATAACAAGCATTGAAAAAGTAATATTTTTGTTGTTGAATAATAGAAAGAATAATGAAGGAAATTTTCAATTATAATTTAACTTGAAAGTTGTTTGTATGTATATAAAATATTATTTTAGTAAGTCAGATTATTCTAAACATTTTTAGATGAATGTTTATCATAGTTTGAGAACTCATAGAAAAGTTAGCATACATGTGTTTCCTAAAGAAAGTTGCAGTAGCATTCATGTGTACATGTGTCAATTGTCTTCACATCTCACCAGTCCAACTAAAAAATCTTATTATTCAACGTTTTTACGTTGAATAATTGGTAGAGGAAATTTCAATATACATCTACTTAAAAAAAAAAAAAGTATATATCCTTAGTCAATGAATTATTAATCGAAAATTATCTTATATTTTAAGAATAATTTAAAATTAATTTTAGGTAAAATTATATTATTATAAGTCTTAATTAAAATTTATATAATATTATTTTAGATAAACCCATATATAATAAATTTGATCTATATATATATATATATATATATATATTAATAGTTAAAATTTAAATTTAAATTGTTTTAATTTAGCCAGTATATAATAAATTTGATTCATGTAAATATTATTTATATTAAGAGTCAAAAGATAAAAAATATTTAATATAGTAAGAATAATAATAATAATTTAAGCATCATAAAATATTATAAAAAAATAAAATAAAAATCTAATTAAAACCTGCGCATTAAGTGGTATATAATATTATAGAAATATAAATTAAATAAAAATTAATTAAAACTCACATAATGTGCAGCTCACGACTAGCCGTATAAACATATAAAAATGATTTAATTTACTATTGACTTTTAATTAATAATATTAAAGTTGAGAAATACGAATTTTAATATCAATTAGATTAAATAATAATAATAATAATAATTGCCTAATTTAATGGTAGGGGTCAAATTATTTAATTAAAAATTAACATAGGGGTTTAACTATTATTAGTGAAGTTTTCTCTTAAATATTATAAATTGATTTAGTTAAAATATATGTATTTTATTTTTATTTTTCCTTGTTCATAAGTTGATTTTTAATTTTAGGATCATCAAACAATAAATATTTTTTTCATTTTGAATTTTTAATCTTAACAAGAATAATATATATTTTTATTAAATATAAAAAATAAATTTTAATAGATATGATGATTCATATGAAATCTAATGTAAATATAATTTTTTATTTATTCGTGAAATCCGAGCGGTTTAGAGGAATCACCACATTTCTCTCTTTTCGAGAATTCATAAAATACATGAAAATACAATTTTTTTTATACAAAAAAAAAAAATTAAATCAGAAAAATTAATTGTTCTAGTTATCTTTGAAGCATTTGAGTATGCAAAACTTTTTCCTTCACAATTCACTCAAAATCTTGTAATGGTTGCTTTTAAAATGACAAATTATGATGATGTAGGTAGAAAGAGTAACATATAACGTGAAAATCGTATCAAATTCTCAATCCTTGTCTCACCTCTCTATGCTATCATATATACATGTGGTATTCAAAGCATATGATACCATGTGGAATGCACCATTCTACAATTCTAAATCTTAATCATATAGGCCCATGAAAAATTTAAAATTTAAAATTCTATTTTCATGTCTATTCATCATGTAAATATACGAAATAAAGTTATGAAGATATTTTTTGAGGAATTTATTTAATTTTATTAAATTTTACTCTATTTATAACTTGAATATGAGATCTATTGATTATAAAGATAATTCTAATATTATTTAACTAATATAAAGACTCATCAACTTAAAATTTTTTGAACTAGTATAGAATCATAATAATTCTTCCCCAAAACAAGAGAAAGAAATTGTTCTTGTCAATGTCTTGAAAACAAGGACATTGGCCTATTATGGATATTTGTAATTTATTTATTTATTTTGGGAATTTTGTTGTATTTTGGCTATAGCATTAACGATGACAATTTCTAGAGATAATTCTTATAAAATCAATATATTTTGCCATATTATACTAAAAAATATTTGTGTTTTTAAAATTATACTAAAAAATTCATATATTTTGATTCTGTTAAAATTTGAGGTCTTTCTGTCAAAAATCCATTAAATTTATGTAAAAAGTTCATATTACCTCTTATTTTCATTATAATTTTCATTCAAATGTCATCACTTTTAATCATACCAATTTTTTTTCCACTATCACCACTGTCACCACCCACCATCACTACCACCACCAAATTTTGTCAAAGTTTCACTCTTCTTCTCTTTAATCGATAAATCATTCGTTATTCCTTCATATGGAATTGGAACCATAACAGTTTCTTCATATCTGATCTCTTTTAATCTTTTCTTGGACGCTTTCTTGTATCTAATTTACTACTAATGGTCTCTCTTCCTACCTTTTATGTTCCATTATTTAACCTCCTCAATTTACCAAGTCTCACTAGTAAAATCCCATTTTAAACAATAGGCTCTTCAATTTCCACAATTTTTTTACATGAAGATAATCCATTATCTCCATTACCAGAACATCCATCATCTTCTCTTAAATCATCAAAATCAAACATTGGGTTTTCAATTGAAAACCAACGAGTAAAAAAGATCCTTCTACCAATAGGGCATGTAGAGTTTAATAATAGCCAAGTATCTATGCAATTGATATGAAAAGCATGGCTACATATGGGAAGCAACCTCTACTTATCTTTCTCAGAAAACTCGCATGGGCAAACAGCACAATCAAAAGGTTTTTTTAGATCAACAATCTCTCTGTATTGGAATTAGAGAAAAGCCCCAAAACCAAAGCAGGAATAGAACAAGAGTTTTATCTCTCTCTTTATTTCTTAGGATAAACTTTATTGGACCCCTTAGGTTAGATGATGATTTTGATGATAACAAAATATATCAATGTGTTAATTATGCTAATAAATTTGTTTAAGTTATTTAAGGCATGAGAAATTATGACCATTGTCGAAGCATAAGTTTAGCACATCCAATGAATCAACAAGTTCAATTAAATATTGTCCTTGTGTAGATTGATTCAAATGATGAACTATATATGGATGGAAAGATATGAATGTCTAATTTTGGGAACATAAATTAGATTGAGCATTGGACATTGGAAAATAGAGATATGAATTTTTAAATAAATTATGCTCAAGCTGACATAGTATGACAAAACAGTTGAGGCAATTTTAAAATTTTGCTGGGAATTATAAAAGAATAATTTATATATGATATTCCATATGATTGAACTCTAGATGTCTACTTTCATATAGAAAAAGTATCAAGTAATTTCGATTTCCACGAAAGGGAAAATTGAAAAATTAGTGAAGTATACTTAAACTGTCTTGTAGATTTGAGCAATAAAATATTTAGATTTTTTAGAGTATAAATATAGATGATTTTGGAGTTTTCATAAACTACAAAGTTGTAGTAAACATTTGAAAGTTTTCAAAAAAAAAAAAAAAAAAAAGGAGAAAAAAAAAAGGAGTATGATTTAGAGTTATATATCTCAAGATATGAAGAAATAAAGTCATGTCCGCTACCAATTAGTCGTAGCCGCTACTGAAAAGTTTAGAAGATCCAGTAGCACAAGTTTGGGAAATGAGCTAAGTAGCGTCTGCTACTTATTAAGTAGCGCTCGTTACATTTTAAGTAGTCCCGCTAGGATAGAGAAGTAGTATGCTCATTTGGAGTTAGTTACAAATATGTAATTAAGCATAATAATTAGCAAGAGAGTTTGTTATGAGTTAGTTCCATTGTTTATTTTATGTTTTCTTCCTTTTTTTCTTGTTTAGCTTGTGTATATGAGGATATTCACAGAACAATTTCAATAGTGAATTGAATAATTCTTTCCATTTATGATAACCTCACATGCATAGTTGTCAAAATAAGATCGGACTGGTTAGTCGAACTGAAAAATTAGAAATCGAATTAAGGATCGATTCGATCAGTTTTTAAAAATCAGTAAATTAGCCGGTTAATCGGTCGAATTGGACCAATTTTCTGGTTCGAGTTTGTCAGATTTATTTTTAAATTTTGTTTAAATTTTTTTTAAATTTTTGATTAAAAATAATAAATGTCAAATTATATTTATTTTCATCATATATATAATAAATGTCAAATTATATATACATATATATCAATTTTTTTTAGTTTAATCGGTTTGATCGAAACATTCTGATCCTCTATTTTTACATATTTTTTAACTTGTCCGATTTTGAAAACATTGCTCACATGTCAATTTTGCATTTATAGCTTTCATTGTTATAGTAATAAATTGAGTTTTGATCATGACAGATGCATGGATGCCCCAATAATCTGGACTTGTATGCACAATAAATCTTGACAGCTACACAAGAAACACATTTTTGAATTCATGGATCCCATTGTTACTTTATTTATTTAGATATTCAATCGGATCGATCTGGGTTTGACAACACAAATATTTTGGTTATAGCATTGACAAATGATGATAATTTCTAATTTTCTAGCCACATGTACTGATTTAGAAGTTTTATATCTCTGCTTTTAAAATGTTTTCAGGTGTCAAAATTTCCCAGATGAACTTGTCCTATCACAATTTTTTTTTTCATG
The DNA here is from genome assembly GCA_948193065.1 of Aleurites moluccanus. NCBI lineage: Eukaryota > Viridiplantae > Streptophyta > Magnoliopsida > Malpighiales > Euphorbiaceae > Aleurites > Aleurites moluccanus. The sequence continues at coordinate 6,319 of CANXYC010168756.1, read as the reverse complement.
TGATGGATATTGCATAACCTCGCATGTCAATTTTGCATTTATAGCTTAGAAATTTCAACTTCGACCACTTTTTTTTTTTTTAAATGGATTTTAACACAAATTATTAAAATTAAATCTGTGTGTATTCACCAAATTTCGTCTTATTTCAATAAATTTAAAATTACTAAATTTTTGTAGACAGATTCATCTAAATTTGTTATGTAATAAACAAAATTCACTTGATTATTATATGGAAAATATTGAAACAAATATAAAATTAAGAAACCTTGTTAAAATAAATTAAAATTTTTTGATTCTCTCAAATTAATTTATTTTTTATTATCTAATTAATTTTTTTTTCTTTATCAATATTATAATTATTGTTCTATCAAGCTAGTTATGAAACTGTATTGATGGATTTATGAATTAGTAGGAAGCTTTCATTGTTGTAGGAATAAATTAAGTCTTGATCATGACATGATGCATGTATGCCCACCAATAATCTGGACTAATATGCATATTCAAATCTTGACTACATAAGAAACAAATTTTTTAATATATGAATCCCATTGTTACTTTTTTCCCTTTAATCTAAATTGCATGAGGTAATTTTAGTTAATTTATGTCTCAATTGAGATTACAATTTAAATAATTTTAAAAGCATATTTCACACTCAACTTTTATATTTAAAAATTACTTTTTGAATTATAACTCCTAGAATAAAATTTTAATTAATGAAAAGATGAGCAATAATTAATAATTAGACTTAGGGATTCAATGCTTCCGATTAATGCTAACTAATTTTTAGGTAAATTAGGTTGAATATGTCAGTATATGAATTGATTAATAATATAACGACACATTAATATATTAATTAAAAAAATTTTAATTTCTGTTTTAATAATCAGAAAATGTTAATCCTGGTTAATCAACTAGCATATTAAGAATTTCTCCTCATGAGGGAATTCTTGCCCATCAATTGCCTAACATAAAGGCCAAATGCAAGTGTCCCTCTGCAAAAGCTATAAACAAAATTTAGCCTCGGTTAAAGGGTTTAGGCATTTTGTCAAAACACAAGTAATAATAATGAAAAAAAATTGAAGGAGGAATAAATTCATTAAATGTTCAAAATAAATATATAAATTCCTCAAAATATTAACAAAAATCGAAGAAAAAAAAAACTGAAATTTACTTGTGAAAATGATGTCAAGCTTTTCTTGTCTGTGGAAAAATTAAAGCATATGCGAAAAAGAAAATTTTCTTCTCCTTTATTATATGACAATTAATATCGTGTTTAATTCATAGAATTAAACTTTCAAGAATCTTAATTTAAAGCTAATTGATTAAGGAGGATTAGTATTTTCTGATTATTAAAATAATAATTAAAATTTTTTAATTAGTTTGCAGATGTATTATATATTATTAATTAGTTGTCACGTCCCAAAAATAAAACATGACAGTTTTAAGATGTAGGATCTGACTGCACAACCAATACCCGTAAAACTCATGTTATAAACTCATCAACCTTCAGTTTTCATATTACATCTTTCATATTACATCCCTATCTCAACTTCAACACATATTTCTTATATTTCAAACTATTATCAATATTTAATTTATAATCCATAATATGTTAATTAATTAATTTATATTATATATTTAAGTATTATACATATAAGTTACTATCCATTTAACCATATAGCTACTACAGAATTATAAAAATAGGCTTAGAACATTTATAATATGGTTCCTTTGAAGAAGAAAATAAGTCTCAGGAACCATCACAACTATTTCTGATCTGAAATTTTAAAACAAATAAGAGGTGATTATTATTACTCAGTAATCTATAAATATTTTATTATACATAAAGACTAGGTAAAAAAATGAATAATCCACCAAATATTCATGTCAAAGAAAACAAGTAGTTAATAAATAAATAAGGTAACTGGGGTCATATAACTCAATAAATAGACTGTATGAAAGGAAAATAAAACACAATAAATATAGAGTCTCGTACTCGTATAAACATCGTTAGCTACAATTTTAGTAGTTTATACTCGTGAAGTGACATAAGGCTGATAAGACCTTATGGTTAGGATTTAACCTTTCATAGTAAAGGTGGTAAATATATTAATGTGCACATTACCGATGGTTTTCATCTACTATCCCATCAGAAGGTAATTTTGTCATGTCATTGGATATATATAATACAACATTGATTATGAATACAATTAGGCTTCTATTCAATGTCAATGGGTCAAGGAAAAATCATGTTTAATCAATCAATTCTTTAATAACAAACTTGGTATTCAACAAACATATTAACAATGGTGTTATAATGTCACACCCTGACTCCAGTGGTGCGACGGTCCTAGAGCAAGGGTAGACTTAACGCTTCCGTAAACCCGTAGAACTCTCATATCCTGGATCTCATACACCTTTCATATTTACATCATTTATATATATATATATATACATATCAATAAAATATTCATATCATAGATTTAAGTAATAACCATTCATAATATATATAACTGTTTAGTCATTAAAATATTTTCATCCTCAATAACTAACTACGGAGCTCTAGAGTATACTTTCAATACATTTAGTATCATGATACGATTCAATAAATATATACATATAAATCAAAATGATTACAATGAAAGCTTCTTGGAGGAATGCGTCAAGAGGCTCTATCTTCTAAATTAGCTCCCTCATGAGCCACACTAACACCTGAAATCCACAGAAGAGGAGTGAGCCTTCAACTCATTAAGATATGAACATGTAATATAAAGAAATCCATCAATACAAAGGAGAGGTCAATCCAAATAACATGGTAAAGAAAATAGTTAGGTTTACAAGAACAGAAGTGCTCACAATCGAATAGCACTATCAAGTTACATGGTAGAACTATAGAGTGCATCAGTAGCCTTGATACCTATCACAACAGAGTGCATCGGTAGTCCTTGCTACCTTATCGCAAACTCATGCTTGGCTAGGTATACGCCTAGAGCTCATGGTCCCCTTTAGGTGGAACACTGATAAAAACCTTATCAGCTAGGTTCCCAAAGTGCACAATGGACCAATAAATTTACTCTCATTGGGAAAAGCGTTCTATCCATAGGGTCATATGGTTTCAATCTCATAAGAAACATAATGGTCACTAGACCATTAACATATAATATAAATTCAGTCAAGTTATCAAATGGTTTCATATGAACTTAGTCCAAGGAAGAATGACCAAGCCATTTACATTCATATAATGTAATCACATGGAACAAATCATTAATTATTTGAGAACATCATAGGGATTTCAATTAATAGGTGCATAATACAATATCATATATGAAAAATTAGAATGGTTTGGACAATTCATTTCAAAGAAGCAAATTACATATACAATGTTCATACTTACCTCTACACAATTTACTCTTGAGTTTCCTTTAATAATTTGCTCAACAATAATCTCTTCAATTTCCTTGGTTTTTTTTCTCCTATGAAATTTCTCCACATATTCAAAATTAGGGTTTTCCTTAATCAATAATACTCAATACGATTTCTTAATATTTAACCATCTTAGAGTTTCTATTTTGATTCCCAACATCAATTTAGTCCAACTCTTAAAGAAAAATATGAATTTAATTTCTAAATTTACTGTTCACGTCATTATTCATGATGATCTATAAATTCTATTTTTTCCACATTAATTACCATTAATAACATCAAAATGCTTGTAATAAATTCTATATACTCTTAATTAACTATTCTAACTACCAGAATTTATTAATCTAACAAGAAAATGACATTTGAAGAAAATTTACCTTATTTCTCCAAAACTGATTTTCTTGAGAAATTCCATTTGAAAATGCAGATTGATGCCTTAAAATATGATAATCTAGATATTTAATGCGTTAATTTTGAGTATTCATGCATTAGAAAATAAATGGAACTAATCTGAGAAGAACTGAAGAAGAACGAAGAGAAGAAGAAGGTTCATCATGCAAAGAAAATCGCTATTGGGTACTGATTAAATTGGCTACTGCCCCAAAATTTTCGCTTGTCAGCTCACCTCGCCAATCCACCTTGGCAATGCCACTTCGCATATGTCTCTTCGCAATTCCCACTTCGCCAATCTGCTCCTGCAATTCTACTTCGCATAAGCCACTTCGTTAATCCCACTTCGTATATCGAATTCGCATATGCCACCTCGCATATGTTGTCTCGCCAAACTCTCCTCGTGAATTCCACTTCGCATATGCCACCTCGGCAATGCCTCTTCGCCAAACTCCTCTTCGCCTAACTCCACTTCGCATGTGCCACCTCGTATATGCCTCTTCACCAAATTCCTCTTCGCCTAACTCCACCTCGCATATGCCTCTTCACCAAATTCCTCTTCGCCTAGCTCCACTTCGCATATGCCACCTCGCACATGCCTCTTCGTCAAACTCCTTTTCGCCTAACTCCACTTCGCATATGCCACCTTGCATATGCCACCTCACAGGGCACATGCAATTTCTTAGCAAAACAGGATGACACAAAAAAATACGTAGCTCCCGAATCAAACAATACTCTAGCATTTAAGGCTTAGATCGGAAGAATACCTGTAACCACTGTGTTTAATGCCTGGGCTTAGTGTTGTGCTAGAGCAAAAACTCTCCCTCTGCCTCTACCCCTGGGAGCTGACCTTGAAGCTTGAGTCGCATGCTGACCTGGCTCTTTGCCAGCCTCTATAGTCCTGCCCACAATGCCTCTGCCTGAACCTCGCTGCTGACTAATACCTCTTTCCCTAGTCATCTGAACTGTAGCCTGAGAAGCCTGTGTTCTTCCTCCAATGGATTGTTGCAGATAGTTCTTTAGAAGATGAACTTGTTCTCCACACCTAAAACATGCTCCTGAGGCATAGCCACAAGGGCCATTATAAAATTTGCTGCAGATAGGACACAAAGGTTTAGGAGCCCTGGATGGTGCAAAGCTAGCTGAACCATGGCTCATATGAGCAATGGGTCCAGGAGTAGTCTGACTCTGCTATGGCCTCTCTGTAGGTCCTCTATACCCACTCCTAAAAGATGACTGATGTGCCATCCCCATACTTTTCATTCCACTATCTGGCTTAGAAGAATTGTCTGCTTTAAATTTCTTCTTCTCAACCCTTTTTGATCTGGCTTCCATCTCCCTATTCTTAATTATCCTAGCCTTATCCACTAGCTTAGAATAGGAATCAAACTCAAGCACAGCTAGAAGTTTAAATAATGGAGCCATTAATCCTCTATGGAACCGTTGAATTCGTGCCGCTTCTGTAGGCACCAAGGCTGGAGCAAATTTACTCAACTGACTGAACTTCCTGGCATACTCTGATACACTCATACTAGGTGTTTGAACCAATCTTTCAAACTCTAGGGACTTAGCTTCCCTCACGCACTCTGGAAGAAATTCATTCAGCACTGATTCCTTAAATCTCTCCCAAGATAGCTCTTCATTTTCCCAAAGCATGCTAGAAATGCTTCTCTCAAACCAATCCTTGGCTTCTACTTTCATTAAATATCCCGCAAATTCTATGGCTCTTCTGTCAGGAATCTACATAATCTGCACTTTCTCTTCAATTTCCTCTAGAAAATCTGTAGGATCCACTTCACCCTTATACTCCGGCGGTTTAAGCTTGAGAAACCTCTCAAATGATACCTCTTCCACTTGATGTACAACAGGTGGTGGAACTATCGGAGGAACAGGAATTTATGGAACCTGAACTGGAGGTTCCTATTGCTGCCTTTGCTGAGTAATGAACTCAGCTATCATTGCATAGTTCCTTTGCAGCAGATCCAATTGCAGAGCCATATGAGCCACATCCACTGGTGGCACGGGAGGGACCTCATTTCCTCCATTTCCACCCACAGAACCCTCTTTAGAAGGTAGGTCTTGCCTAGGACGGCCTCGACCTCATCCTCTACCACAACGTGGAGGCATCTCGATACTGATAAGAAGAACAAACATTATCAGACTTACTATGCATACTTAACGCAGATATATATATAAACCAAAGGAAGACACAATTGAACGAGACACAAATCCAATGCTCCGTAGTTATCTTAATCAACACTTATACTAGTGCTCATGCATCTCTTTCTATCTTTTATGTTAAGGATTATAAACCTGGCTCTGATACCACCTCTATCACACCCCGACTCTAGGGGTGCGACGGTCGTAGGGCAAGGGTAGGCTTAAGGCCCCCGTAAACCCGTAGAACTCTCATATCCTAGATCTCATACACATTTCATATTTACATCATTTATATATATATACATATCAATAAAATATTCATATCATAGATTTAAGTAATAACCAT
>CANXYC010168730.1:0-27077 GCA_948193065.1 Aleurites moluccanus | reverse complement strand
GAGAAAGATATGAAATGATATAGAAAGATATAACTAATTTTGATTATATGTATGGATGTGGTAGATGTATGATAAAATATGATATTGTGATTTATTAGAAAATGATGAGATTTCATGATTTGTGAGTTCTACGAGTTTATGGTGGCCTTAAGCCTACCCTTGCCCTAGGACCATCTCACCACTGGAGTTAGGGTGTGACAGAGGTGGTATCAGAGCTCTAGATTTATAATCCTTAATATATAAGATAAATAGAGATGTATGAGCACTAGTATAAGTGTTGATTAAGATAACTACGGAGCATAGGATCATGTCTCGTCCAGTTTTGTCTTCCTTTGATATGTATATCTGCGTTAAGTGTGCGTAGTGAGTTTGATGTGTTTGTTCTTCTTATCAGTATCGAGATGCCTCCGCGTAGAGGAAGAGGACGAGGTCGAGGCCGTCTTAGGAGGGAAGTTCCTTCCGAAGAAGGTTCAGTAGGAGAGATGAGGTTCCTCATGTGCCACCAGTGAATGTGGCTAATATGGCGCATCAGTTAGATCAGCTGCAGAGGAACTATGAGATATTAGCTAAGTTTATTACTCAACAGAGGCAGCAACCGGTTCCTCCTGTTCAAGCAGTTCCAGAGATTCCAGTTCCTCTACCCCGCCTGCAGTGGTACATCGGGTTGAGGAGGTATCCTTTGAGAAGTTTCTGAAGCTCAAGCCTTCAGAGTATCGAGGTGAGGTGGATCCTACGGATTTCTTGGAAGAGATAGAAGAAAAGATTTAGATTTTAAGGATCCCTGATAGGAGAGCTATTGAGTTTGCTGGGTATCTAATGAAGGCAGAAGTTAAGGACTGGTTCAAGAGAAGCATTTCTGGTATGCTTCAAGATAATGAAGAGTTGTCCTGGGAGAGGTTCAGAGAAATGGTCCTTGATGAATTTCTTCCAGAGGGTGTTAGGGATGCTAGAGCTATGGAGTTCGAGAGGTTGGTTCAGACTCCAGGTATGACAGTTTCAAAATATGTGAAGAAGTTCAGACAGCTGAGTAAGTTTGCTCCAACCCTTGTGCCTTCAGAAGTGGCGCGGATTCAGCGGTTCCGTAGGGGATTAGTGGCTCCGTTGTTTAAAGTCTTGGATGCTCTTGAGTTTGATTCCTATTCCAAGCTAGTGGATAAGGCATGAGTGATTGAGAATAGGGAAATGGAAGCCAGATCTGAGAGAGAAGAGAAAAAGAAGGCTAAAGTTGGAAGCTCTTCTAGGCAGGACAGTGGGGTGAAGAGTATAAATGTTGTGCCTCGGTCAGCTGCTAGAGGGGGAATTAGAGGGCCATCAGGGAGATTTCAGCAGAGGCCGAATCCCTCCAGATTTATTTCTCCAGTGAGCCACAGTGCAGCCAGTTCAACGCCACCTAGGACAAATCCTTCTTGTCCTACTTGTGGCAAGCTTCACAGAGGACCCTGCTTTCATGCATCAGGTGCATGCTATGGATGTGGACAGCATGGTCATTTTCTTAAGGATTATCCACGGCCTTCTTTTGTAGTTAGACATCCGGCTTCTCAGGCTACATTCTAGATGAGCAGAGAAAGGAGCTTGGGTCAGCAGCTAGGAGTAGGAAGAGGTATTTTGGGCAGAGCTACTGAAGCTGGCAGGGGATCAGGTCAGCATGAGTCTCAAACTTCTGGATCAACTTCGATGGGTAGAGGTAGAGGGAGAGTTTTTGCCTTGGCACAGCACGAAGCTCAAGCATCTAATACTGTGGTTACAGGTATTCTTCCAATTCAAGCCTTGAATGCTAGAGTTTTATTTGATTCGGGGGCTACGCATTCATTTGTATCATCCTGCTTTGCTAAGAAGTTGCATGTGCCTTGTGTTTTACTTGAGAATGTGTTGGTTGTGTCTACTCCTTTGGAGGAAGAGATTGAGGTTCGGAACTCCTATCCATCTTGTGTGGTTAGCATAAGTGGCAAGAGTTTGGATACAGATTTGATTGAGTTGCCAGTGTTGGAATTCAATGTGATCTTGGGCATGGATTGGTTGTCCAAGCATTATGCCATTATTGATTGCAATGGGAAGAAGCTTATCTTTAAGCCACCTTCGGGTGAGGAATTTGAGTTCCAAGAGGAACGGAGTGAAGCACCGTATAATGTGATATCTGCCATTAGTGCAAGGAGATTATTGAGAAAGGGTTGCCAAGGATATTTGGCATATGTTCGGGATACTACTAAGGAAATGAAGAGTATAGAGCAAATTCCTATAGTCAATGAGTTTTCGGATGTATTTCCTGAAGAATTGCCTGGTTTGCCACTGGATAGAGTGATAGAATTCGGTATAGAGTTGCTACCTAGCACAAGTCTGATTTCTATTCCTCCTTACCGTATGGCACCAGTGGAGTTGAAGGAATTGAAGATTCAGTTGCAAGATCTGCTTGACAAGGGATTCATTAGACCCAGTAGTTCACCTTGGGGAGCACCTGTACTCTTTGTAAAGAAGAAAGATGGTTCTATGAGGTTATGCATAGACTACAGGTAGCTTAACAAGGTGACTATCAAGAATAAATATCCTTTGCCGAGGATTGATGATTTGTTTGACCATCTGTAAGGTGCAAGTCATTTCTCCAAGATAGACTTGAGATCGGGGTACCATCAATTGAGAATTCAGAATGAGGATGTGTCGAAGATAGCATTCCAGACCCTATATGGACACTATGAGTTCTTAGTGATGCCATTTGGATTGACTGATGCACCAGTTGCATTCATGGATTTGATGAATAGGGTGTTCAGGCCATTCTTGGACAAGTTTGTCATTGTGTTTATTGATAACATTCTTGTGTATTCGAAGAGAAAAGAAGAGCATAAAGAACACTTTAGAGTTGTGTTGTAGATATTGAGGGAGCATCAGTTGTTTGCCAAGCTTTCGAAGTGTGAATTTTGGCTTGAAAATGTGGGCTTTCTGGGGCATATTGTGAGCAAGGAAGGGATTAAAGTTGATCCTAAGAAGATTGATGCAATTCTTAGTTGGCCTAGACCCACGAATGTTTCAGAAGTCAGAAGTTTCTTAGGTTTAGCAGGCTACTACTGGAGATTTGTTCAAGACTTCTCCAACATTGCAGCTCCTATAAGTAAGCTCACTCAAAAGCAAGTCAAATTTCTATGGTCAGATGCATGTGAAGAAAGCTTCCAGAAGTTGAAGATTTGTCTCACCACGGCACCTGTGTTAGCTTTGCCATTGGGTGAAGGAGGATATGTGGTGTATTGCGATGTATCGTGAGTGGGGCTTGGTTGTGTGCTTATGCAGCATGGAAGAGTGATAGCTTATGCTTCGAGGCAGTTGAGGAAGCATGAGATGAACTATCCAACCCATGATCATGAGATGGCTGCTGTAGTGTTTGCATTGAAGATCTGGAGACACTACTTATATGGTGAAAAGTATGAGATTTTCACAGATCATAAAAGCTTGAAGTATATCTTTCAGCAGAAGGATCTTAATCTTAGGCAAATAAGATGGGTTGAATTGCTTAAGGATTATGACCGTGAAATCTTATATCATCCAGGGAGATCCAATATGGTGGCAGATGCATTGAGTAGAAAGTCCTCGGGGAGCTTGTCCCATATTCAAGTGAGCAGAAGGTCCTTCGTGAGGGAAATGCAAGGATTGCATGATATGGGAATCAGTTGGGAATTGTCAGAGTCGGGAGTGCTTTTGGCAAATTTCCAAGTCAAGCCACTTCTCATTGAGCAAATTAGAGAAGCTCAAGATAGAGATCCTCAGTTGGTGAAGATAGAGAATGAAGTGGGATCGAAAGGAGCTCCAGGATTTCATGTGGATGATGGATTGTTAAAGCATGGCAGCAGGCTATGTGTTCCAGCAGTTGATGGATTGAGAGATATGATTCTTAGGGAAGCACATCATGCTAAGTATAATGTGCATCCAGGTGCAACCAAGATGTATCATGATATCAAGAATTCATATTGGTGTGGAGTGGAATGAAGAGGGATGTTGCTAAATATGTGGCCAAGTATTTGACTTGTCAGCAAGTCAAGTTTGATCATCAGAAGCCATTTGGGTTTCTCCAAGAGTTGCCATTGCCGGAATGGAAGTGGGAAAGAGTGACCATGGATTTTGTGGTCGGATTACCAAGAACTTCAAGAGGCTATGACTCGATATGGGTCATTGTGGATAGATTGACCAAGTCGGCTCATTTCCTACTAGTTAAGACAATCTATGGAGTTTCCTAGTATGCACAGATCTATGTGGATGAGATTGTTAAGCTTCATGAAGTGCCGGTTTCGATCATATTAGATAGAGGTACTCAGTTTACCTTGAGATTTTGGCAGAAATTGCAAGAGTGTCTGGGTACTCAGCTTGATTTCAGCACGGCCTTCCATCCGCAAACAGATGGGCAATCGGAGATGACCATCCAAACTCTAGAAGATATGCTAAGGATGTGCATTCTGGATTTTGGAAGAGCTTGGGATGCTCACTTGCCATTGATTGAGTTTGCCTATAATAACAGCTATTACTCCACAATTCAAATGTCTCCTTATGAAGCTTTGTATGGAAGGAAGCGTAGATCTCCTTTGTGTTGGGATGAAGTTGGAGAGAAGCATATTGAAGGATCAGAATTAATAAGGTATACTTCCGAGAAAGTTCCATTGATTCGAGAAAGATTGAAGATAGCTTTTAGTAGACAAAAGAGCTATGCCGATCCAAAGAGAAAGAATCTTCAGTTTTCTATTGGAGATCTTGTGTTTCTAAAGATTTCTCCAATGAAGGGAGTCCTACGGTTTGGTAAGAAAGGTAAGCTATCTCCTAGATTTATTAGACCTTTTGAGATTTTGAGCAAGGTTGGAGAAGTTTCCTATAGATTGGCTTTGCCTCCTAGCATGGATAAAGTGCATCCGGTGTTCCATGTATCGATGCTTCGGAAGTATGTAGCCGATCCTTCTCATGTATTGTAAATGCCCAAATTGGATATCCAACCAGATTTGTTTTATGAAGAGATCCCAATTGCAATTGTAGATCGAATGGTTAAAAGGCTAAGGAACAAGGAGATACCCATGGTTAAGGTTTTGTGGAGAAACCAAGTCATGGAAGAATGCACTTGGGAGAGTAAACAAAACATGCAAGAAAGATATCCTCATTTATTTCAGAGCTGAGGCAGCTTGTTATAAATTCAAGGAAGAATTTATATAAGGGGGAAAGAATGTAATATCTTCCATTTTATAATGTATTTTTGATTTTTTTGTTAGTTTGGAGAATTATTTTAAAATTTAAATGAGAATATTGAGAATTTCAGAAATTTTATTTTGGATAATGTAGGATTCAATGATGATCATTTCATATTCTTAAAGACATAATTTTGTAAACTGTAAAACATAAAAGTTGTTAATCTATGTCTTAGCTATAATTCTATAAAATAGTTTGGTAAAATTCTATGTGTGTGATGAGTTGTGTCTATTTAAGCAAGGCTGGTCTGGTTGATAGTTTTTGCAGGGATGCAGTGTCTGTTTGGAATTACTGGGAATGGCTGAGGCAGAATTAGCTGAAGTTGTAAACATGAAAAATGTTCCTTTGTATGTTGAGATGATGACTGTAAAATTTCAGAATTTTTGGATAAGTATATCTCAATGGATAGTGATTTGTATCAAGGTTGTTTGGTTAGATTTTGAGGCAAGAGTCTGGGTGACTTTTGGAGAGTCACTATGGTTTGTGTGTTGGTTATTTTGATTTGAAATTTGGATATGTTGTGTTCCTGCCTGTTGATTATAAGTGGCAAGAAGAATTAATAAGTTTAGGTGTTTATAACTCTTTTGTGAGTTGGCTAAGTGGGGGATGTTCAGGCAGGAGTTTAACTTAGAAGAATTTGTTATTGGAGAGCCAGCATAAGGCGAAAAGGCATTTTGCGAATTGGAAATGCGAAGTGGTGTGATGGCGAAGTGACGAAGTGAGTTTGGCGAAGAGCTTTGGCGAAGAGGATTTGGCGAAGAGCTAAGGCGAAGAGGATTGTGCAAAAAGGGAAAGTGCGAAGTGGCTGTTCGCGAAGAAGCAAAGAAGCGAATGAGCAAAGAGGTGAAGAAGCATTGTCGAGGTGCAAATGCGAGGAAGAGTTGCGAGGAGGATCTGGCGAGGCAACATACGCAAAGTAGCATATGCGAACTGGAATGTGTGAGGTAGCATTGTCGGATCAAGATTGACGAGCTGACAAGTGAGAGTTGAGAGTGCGAATTGGATGGCGAACTGGTTAGACGAGGCGGCTTTACCAAGGCAGGTCTGGCCAGCATGTTTCTGGGCAGAGGCCTATTTAACCCCAGTAGCATTTTCATGATTTTCTTTCTTTCTTCCTTAGATAATTTCAGTCTTTTTCTTAGATTGTTCCATTTTACATTCTAAGGCATTAATACTTAGATTAATGCAATAGACTTCTAGATTAGTCTATATTAAGACAGAATCATCAATTTGAGCATTACTTTGTAGAAATCTCATTTTGAAGGAAATAAGGTAAATTTTCTTCCTAAGTTATTTTCTTTGGATTTATTTTAATCTATGGGTTAGGATAATTAATTCTGGGTATATAGAATTTATTGCTAGTGATCCGAAGCAATTAATAGTAATTAATGTGGGAGAAATTTGGAGGTTGAAACTACCATGAACAGTAACTCCAAAAATTTAATGTGAAATTTAATGCAGTTTTCTTTAAGAAATAAATGAAATTGTTGTTGGAAATTAAGAATAGAGATTCTAAGATAATTAATTAATAGGAAATCATGTGGAAAATTATTAGTTTGGAGAAACCCTAATTCTTGTATATTTGAGAAATTTCTTAGGAGGAGAAATTCAAAATTTATTGAGGAATTAAGTGGCAGAATTGCTAAGGAGAAATTAAGAGGAATTGTGTAAGAGGTAAGTATGAACATCCCATTTGATTAATGTTCGTTGGAATTAAAATGATCAAAATATCCTTATGATTGATTATCCTATTATATATATATATATATATATATGCTTGAACAATATGAATGGCTTGATCAATATTCTTAGATCAAATCCATGTATTCTTGCTTGTGAACCCGGTTTGGATAATGATATATGATGATGGTCTTGCGACCAACATACTTTTATGATTTGATACCCATGACCCATGGATAGAATGCTCTTCCCAATGAGAGTAAATTCATTAGTCCATTGTGCACTTTGGGAGCCCAGCCGATAGGGTTTTTATCGGTGTTCCACCTAGAGGGGGCCAGGAGCTCTAGGCGCATGCCTGGCCAAGCATGGTTGCACGTTGAGGTAGCAAGGCTACCGATACGTATGTTATGATATGTGATCAGTTCTTCCAGATGATATTTGATAATTCCATTCTTTGTGGGCATTCTATGTTCTAAAGATGAACCATGATTTGAATTTGACATGATTTGATATAGCCAAATTGTTATGAGAACCACATTTCTTTCAAGTAAAAGCTTATGACTTCTTTCATACCTATATGTATAATTATTTGTTCATGACCATGATTCGACATTCAGTTCTTATTGTATAATGTTCATATCTTACTGAGTTGAAGGCTCACTCCTCTTATGTGGATTTCAGGTGATAGCTCAGCTCGTGAGGGGGCTAATAGGGAAGATCGAGCTTCTTGACTTATTTACTCCAAGAAGCTTCATTGTAATTATTCTTTTAAGACATTTTGTATATTTATTAATGGTATTATGATACAATATGTATTGGAGTATACTCTAGAGCTCCGTAGTTAGTCTTCTGAGGATGCTAGAATATTTTGATGTATGATTATTACCTTTTTGCGGTACTCTTATTCCTCAGTGATGTGAGATGTCTCTTTTGATCATTAAGGAACAAGAGAAAGATAAGAAATGATATAGAAAGATATAACTAATTTTGATTATATATATGGATATGATAGATGTATGATGAAATATGGTTTTTGTGAATTATTAGTTAATAATGAGATTTTATGATTTGTGAGTTCTACGGGTTTATGGTGGCCTTAAGCCTACCCTTGCCCTAGGACCACCATTGCACCACTGGAGTTGGGGTGTGACAGAAACAGAGACAACATCAAACATATTGACGGTGTCTTGAATATGAACTCGCAATCCTCCAATATACCGAGCCACCAACTGATCTTCTGTCTCATGAATCTCATTCCTGGCAATTAGTTGGTAAAATTCAATGGTGTAATCATCCACCGATTTGGTTCCCTGCCTCAGATTTTTTAACCGTTGGTACATTATTCTTTGAAAATTATAAGGCAGAAACGTAGTTCGCAGGTGTTTCTTCATCCTCTCCCAGGAGGTTATCTTCACATTTCTCATCCTCTCACGTGACAATTTCGCCTGCTGCTACCAGGCCGATGCTCGACCTCGCAGTCTGGTTGCTATTAAGGGAACACATTTGTTTTCAGATACTCCCTTTAATTCAAACACCTCCTCTACAGTAGCTAGCCAATCCAGAAATTCCTTAGGTGCAAGGCTGCCATGAAACTCAGGAATTTCAGTTTGCATCCCAGCCTCCCAACGCAGCCTCCTATCATCGTCTTCCTCAACAGGTCTACGATGCCTGCGAGGTGCCTCATCAACGTACTCCTCTTTTGTACTCGTGTCGTCCTCATCACTGCCTGGATCAGCATGATGATTCTGTTGAAGATTTCGTCCCCCCTGATTGGCCCTAAAATGGGTCTCCATCAAGGTTTCCATTCTGTTAGTAATCTACCTTAACATCTGTTCAAATCGTTCCTCCATTCGCGCCACCCTTTGTTCTAGGTCACGCTCGTTTCCCTCATCAGGACGTTGCTGTTGTTGTCGTCGTGGAGGCATGCTCTGATACCAACTGACGTAACAAAAATATCGATGGAGTCGAGATACTATTACAATCCGTTTATTCGCGTATAAATACCGGACTATAATCTTCTATAACCTGTTGATTTTAGAAATACTAGGAAATATACATCAACTTCGATGTTTCAAAGAAAACCGAAAACTAGAAGAAAATTAGGGTTTTAATTATTTGTCAAAAACTATCTATTATAAACAAAACACGTATATTTATATGCTAAAAGAAGAATAAAACCCTAATGGGCTAAAAGGCTTCGGCCCAAAATATACCAAAATAAAACAGTACACAAATAAGCAAAAAGATGCACATAAAACTTCAGAGGCTCCGTTTGGGTTTTAAAAGGCTGAATTTGGGGTCAAAACTGGGTTGTGTTAAGTTTCCTAAGCATTGTTCTAGATATCTGAATGAGCTTCGAAACAAGTACTCATGGGCCTCGTGGATCATCCTGTGCTAAAAGTTATGACCTTTGAAAGGCGATCTGCTCGAAAGGCCCTATCTTGCTTCTCCAAAAACTATAAAACCCACTCCTCTATCTACTGGCCCGCATCAAATACCCACTTTTAATGCCAAAGCAAATACCATACTTGATGTTCAAGAGAATACTTACCTTTGATATTGAAAGAATACCCACCTTTGTTGCAGAGCAAATATCACACTCGATGCTGAGAGAATACCACCCTTAATGCTAAAGGAATACCTATATTTGATGCTCAGTGAATACCATGCTTGATGAATTTCTTGCAGTTGAGTAAATTTCACACTTTGTTAAATTTCTTATAATAACTAAGTGAATTTCACACTTGATAACTTTCCAAATATAGAGTGAAGATTTTCAGACTTGGAGGCAAATTATATAAAAAAAATTTAAATAAAAACTTAAAAAAAGCTAAGAAATAAAGCTAAAATTCCAATTTAAATATTATAAATGCTTTATTTGAACAACTAGCCATTATATCATCATACACTTAAGAATGAAGTTAAAATACTAATTAATATCTATATTCTCTCTATAAATCAGACTGCAATATTAATTAATAGCTACATTCATTCAAAAGAATCATGTTAAAATATTAATCGACAACTATATGCTTTATAAGAAATCAGATTTAAATGTTAATTGATGATTACATTCTCTCCGGAAAAAAAAATAGGCCAAAATATCAACCGACTATTACATTCTCTCATATATTTTGTGAGTTCATATTAGATCTTATATTAACTAAGGGGAGTATATCCAATCCAAATTTTTAAAGATTTTTATAAATTTAAAAAGTTAGAATATATTCAATTCAGACTTTTAAAAACTCTGTAAAAATAAGGTGGTATTCAATTAAAACTTTTAAATACTCTAAAAAAATATGTGCAATTTACGGGGCACTCAATCAAAATTTTTGTAATTTAAAAGTCTATCTGTATTTAAAAAGTCATTGACTTTTAAAGAAATAAACTTTTAAAGACTTTGCATGACTTTTTTTTTTTTTTTATGTTAGTACTAACAAAATCTCTCCAAAATTTTTTTTCACTTTTTCTTAAAATTTTAAAAGATTTTGGATAATTTTTTTTTTTTTTTGTATGCTGATAGAAAAAATAACCAAATTGAACAAAACAAACTAAATCAAAAAATTACAGCAAATAATGAATTCAATTTTCAAAATCATTCGTTTAAAAATATATATAAACTATTTACTCAAACTTATATTGATAATATTATTTTTTTTTAAATTTTTTTTTAAGTAAATATAAATTACCTTTATATTAAGATAGATTCTTACTGTGATCTCATAGTCAAATATAAAAATTTGTAGCGAGTATTTAGTTTGTTTGACATATGAAATATTTTTTATCAACATACCCATAAAATTCTTGTTCAAATGTGAACACTTATATGATCTGGCTGCATTGTCTACTATCCTGTTTCTTTGTTCAGCAATTTCTCAAAAGCTAGGTATGAATAATGGATAGCCAAACACTCTTGATTTTGTGCTGAATCTTTTGTTCTAATCTACACATTAAGGATTGTTACATGGCTGATCTGGAAATATTAGTTTGCACATATTCGTTGCAACATCTGAATTTCTGTCTCTGCATAATAGATGAAACATGTATTTTTGGAAAAAAAAAAAAAAAAATGGCAGGTAATAGTTTTTATTTTGCAGTATTTGATGATATGTTATTAGCCTAGTCCACCATTTAGTCTCCGCCCCTCTCTTTTTTTTTTTTAAAAAAAAAATTAAACACTTCGGTACTTTATTGGGTAAGAACATGACAAATTGATGTAGCTTTGGTTGAGAGAAAAAAAAAAAAAAAAAAAAAAAATCAAAGCAAGCGATAATTTATTTATTTTTAAACATGACTAATTGATTTAATAATTTATCGAATCTTAATAAAAAAAATTTATTTTTTATAAATATCAAAATAATTATTATAAATGAATTAAAATTTATAAAAATCTATTTCTATTTATAAAATAAAAGTTTATAAAAATTATTCATAAAATTTTGTAAAACTCTACAAAAATCATTTATTTAAAAAAAATCTATAAAAATAATTAATTATCTTGATTTAATATACTCCCTAAAATAATATTTACAACTCTTTTAATTGGAGTTTTAAATAGGAGTGAAAGCCAAACTAACCATACTGATTAAATTAAATTGAAATCGATAATTTTATAAACTATTTGATTTGATTTGATTTGAAAAAAGAGCAAACTGAAAGTTCGATTTACTTTGAAATTTGAGCATTTTTTATCTATTTCAAACGAAACCAAATTGAATTTATATATGTATACTTTTTATTATTTTTATAATTAAATATATTTGATTTTATTTTATATATAACCAAATATTTTTTAACCTAATATTAATTTAAAATTTTAAAAAGACTATTTATAAAAATTAACTAAAAATAAATAAATAAAATTTAATTCTTAAGAAAATGGAGTGCTAATTAATGGAATATATAAATTTTGTATTATATGTTAAACTATTTTTGAAATTTTTTATTACCAATAATTTATTGATTTTTTCTAAATTTATAACAAAATAATAATAATTTATAACAATTATTTTTAGTTTGAAATTGATAAATTTAAAGTGATCACATCGAAGTAAACCAAATTTAAATCGATAATTTAATTATAATAATATTTTAATTTGATAAATAAAAAAAATAATTTAGTTTAAAATTTATCTTTCAACTAAGCTAAACTCAACCAATCCAACCCCAGTTAAAAGACCCCGACCTACTTGAAAGGAAACAGATGATATAAAATCATAATGTGAAAAATTATTTATTGTTATTATTATTATTTTGTGTGATTGGGGTCCTGGTTGGAAACCCACGGGTTTGAGCGGGTTCCGGTAGTAGACCGGCAGTAAAATGCATATAAAAATGGGATCATGCGGTTTGGGTAATTACCATGATAAATGGATCGGTAACGGGTAGTTCATTTTTAGCGGGTACCGACCCGTTTCGATTCCTAAATTCTGAATATAATCTCCATTCGATCGTCAAGCCCCTTATTTTTCCCCGATTCTCTTAAACAAAAGAAAACCCTGACTGAGTTCAGATCTCATCGCCATGGGTGACTACAACGATGCTTTTATGCGCAACCAAAATGCTGCCGTTCGTGGCAACACCAAGGGTCAGAACCGCGCCAATGTTCTCCAGCTCAAACTGGTTGGTGCCGTAATATTAATATTTTTATTTTTCTATCTTCTTGTTTGTAGAAGCCTGAATTATATAGACATTGGAACTGATTAAAAAATGGGTTAATCGGATGATTTGTGATAAAATACGAGTTAAATTCAACTTTCTTGATTTTGCAGATTGGGCAAAGCCACCCGACTGGTTTAACAGCCAATTTGTTGAAGCTCTTTGAGCCTCGACCTCCATTGGAGTATAAGCCTCCTCCAGAGAAAAGAAAATGCCCACCATACATGGGTATGGCCCAGTTTGTGAGTCAGTTTGCTGAGCCTGGGGATCCTGAGTATGCTCCGCCTGTCCAGGAAGCCGAAACTCCTGTTGGTTCCCCTTTTCTTGGACATCCTTCATTTCATTAAGCCTCTTCTTTTTATTATATGCTTAGCCTGTGGTTTGTGAATGTTTAGTCCTTGTAATCTCTGTTTGCTGAAGTGATTCAAATATTATCCAATCATTGATTCTCAATTTCTTTCTATTGTTAAATTACCATACAGAAATTTAACTGGTTTACTGATCCAAAGAGTTAATTTGATTTTTATAAGTAAAACTTCAAGTGATTTTGAATCATTATTTCATTGGAGTTTACTTTACTAGGGAATGAAGACTGTAGCTGGAGTTTTATTAAACAAAGCATATGGTATTGTGCCTAAGAAATGGATATTAACATATTTTGGTTTTTATATCATGTGTAAGTTTACATCAAGCACTGTATTCTTTGTTTTTATTCTTTTTACAAAAGTTTTTTAGATAGTGGGTTCACTATTTGCTTTGATTTAATTTGGATGATAAACTAGATTGATGTGGCTTGTTGCTAGGAGCAGAGGAAAAATCAGCAAACAGAACCCTCTATTGGCACATACTACTTATTAGTTATCCTACAATGGCTTTTCTACATTATTATCTTTATATATACGCACACAGAGATTATATGAGTTTACATTTCAATCAGAAGATAAAATTTTGCATCACTTCTTTTTTATGTTCATAATAACATGCTTCTATTTTCCTTGAACTTTGTTGTGTTTTCTGTTTCCAGGCACAAAGAAGGGCTAGAATTCACAAGTTAAGACTAGAGAAGGGAGAAGAGAAGGCTGCTGAGGAGCTTCAGAAATGTGATTGTTGTTCTTTTTGTTACTTATTTGATTTATTGCAAGATTGTAATTTATTTTAACCCTGGTTGCTCGTACAGATGATCCCAATAATGACCCAAATATTTCAGGAGATCCATACAAGACATTGTTCGTCGCTAGGCTTGTAAGTGATATTGTCCCTTTCTTTATCATTTTTCACTTGGACAATTAATAATTCGTAGGGATTATTAATGAGGTCATTTTGTCATATTGCAGAATTATGAGACAACTGAGAGTAGAATTAAAAGGGAGTTTGAGTCTTATGGACCAATAAAACGGGTAGGTATTTTTGAGTATATCCCAGCGGATTTGGTAAGAGGTTATGCAGCAGCGTTGTTTAAATGTTTCGGTTTCATGAAGCAAATTTTCTTTCTTCTTTCAAATTTATAGTTTTTGAAAATTGTAGACTTCCTGCCTTCTTTCTCAATGTTTTAACTGATCAAAGATTTTCAAGGCGCTAAACTATCTCCAATATCATCTGTCTGCATTTGTTCATATTCATTACTTGAGCCAGTGTTAATTCAGTGTTATTTTTAAAATCCTTTTAGCCAAATATGAATACAACTAAAGCATTACAATTGCAAAAGTTCTGTGTTGGTGGTAAGTGTAATTAGGCATCCATAGTACATCCTATATTCAGCATCTATATGAAATGGAGAATGTTGAGCACCAGCGTTGTGTAGTATCGATGGTGGAGTATGCAAATAATAGCACAGGTATCACTGCCTATTTACTGGTAAAGGCATGGGTTTGTTCTGCTATCCTTTGATAACTCTACTTTAAATGTAGTGTGGTTTAGAAATCATCATGGGATGGGGAGCTGGGGGACTTGTTCCATTTCTAGGTATTGTTTTAGTATTAAGTTCTTGTTAAGGGATCCCTGGTAAGGGTCTGTTCACTTTGTTCTGTTCCATTAATGGAATATTTTCTTCCCTTTTCCTTGCCATCCAATTCCAATGATGTGCTTCATCCTGCTGGCAAAGCTGAAAATTAAGTTGAGAAGAGTAGTGATGTACTGCGCCTTTTGGCCTTTATTTTCAAGCAACAAAAGGAGACTGGAATCTGTCTTTTCCCTCCACTGGGTAAAACATGTCGGGAGTATTAGCATCTCTTTCTCTCTATTTGAATTTTTTTGTAATGCATTTCCCTGCTACTAAAAACTTTACTTTTGGCTTCAAAGGCTTGTCAAAATCAGCTGTTGAGAAGATGTCCTGGTATTTGATATTTCTTTTTTAACTATATTTTCTTATTTAAAACATTGTTCCCTGGTAAGGGGATGTTAGTCTGTTCAAGAATTGGTAAATTTGCCACGAAATATCAGTTTTTCTGGAACTCTAGCACTGGTGGTGATGCATCTCGCAATTGGAAGCCCTATGATTAAAAGGTGAGCACGGCTAATGAGGCATACTGCCTGTCTGCCGTGCCATTTAGGTTTTACTATTTGGTACTTAGAGTTGTCACTTAGTTATATAAAAATGAACTGCAAATGATATGGAGATAATTCAATAAAAGAGCATTTCTGACCCATAAATGCAGTTTATTTATTATTCTGATTTGAGCTTTGCAGGTCCGACTGATAACTGATAAAGTGATGAATAAACCTAGAGGCTATGCTTTCATTGAGTACATGCATACTCGAGACATGAAAGGTTTGATTTTTTTAATGTATTGGACCTGTTGATGTTTTATTAGTTACTTTTCCATGTTTTTCTAACCACTACTTCTATGCATGTGCAGCTGCATATAAGCAAGCTGATGGAAGAAAAGTTGATGGCAGAAGGGTACTTGTGGATGTTGAGCGGGGTAGAACTGTTCCAAATTGGCGGCCTCGCAGACTAGGTGGTGGACTTGGAACTACGCGAGTAGGTGGTGAAGAAGTCAACCAGAGGTATTCTGGGAGGTAATTTCTCTCATTTACAACACTTTTTCACACGTGGTGCATTTGTGGATGCTTAAACTCTGTTGCTGCATTTATAATCATCCCTGTGCTGGTGC
This sequence comes from Aleurites moluccanus, assembly GCA_948193065.1. Taxonomy (NCBI): domain Eukaryota; kingdom Viridiplantae; phylum Streptophyta; class Magnoliopsida; order Malpighiales; family Euphorbiaceae; genus Aleurites; species Aleurites moluccanus. The sequence continues at coordinate 11,415 of CANXYC010168730.1, read as the reverse complement.
CTGTTTTATCTTAAGAAGGAACATCTATCATTTTTTTAAAAAAGTACTTTGAATGCAAGGCGTGTTGTTCTCTCTATATGTATATGAAGAGGATATAAGATCTTATTTGATTTGGTATTGTATGATCCAAACAAGGATAATCTAACATTATTTATGCTTGGCATAGTCAGTGGTGGACCCAGGATTTTAGTTGAGAGGGAGAGAATTCATAGCCTCAATTTTTTTTATAGGTTTATATATAAATATAAAAGCCTAACTAGAAAACTTCTTAAGATTAGAAGTGTGAAAATAAAAATTTAGTCGGGGGGAAAATATAAAAAAATAAAATTATAGGAATATATTTAAAAGAATTTATGGGGAGCCTCGTCCTAAAGTCAACATTGGGCATAGTGCTGTTCAGTATAACATCCTTTATGTGCTCAACGAATGGCTATTTACTGAGCATGAGCTGATGACTTGTATTAATGTTTATTATGATGTGAAATGACAATGCTTCTGTCCTGTTTGGAATTTGATGAATTGCTAATTGTTATTCTGGAAAATCTAACTTATTTTTTTTTATCAGAGAAGTACAACAAGCAGGAGGATCATCTCGATCTGAGGAGCCACGGGTACGAGAAGATCGTCATAGTGAATTGTAAGATTTTCTTTCTTTCTGGTTTGTTTTCTGTGTGTGTTTTTCTATTACTGTTTATTACTTGTTTGTTTGAGGGATAGAAAGGTCTTTCATAAGACTAGTGGTTCAGCATAAATTATTTGTTGCGCTCTGATGGTGGTTGGATGAGCAATCTCAGTCACTACTCACTTGATTACATTGTTATTCTTAAATTTATTCAAGCGTAGCCATGAAGTTTTGCAAAGTCTTTATAAGTTGATAGTTTTATCAGTGCATTTGTTATGTATGTTATTGATATATTGTTATAATGTTGTATGTTATCTCAGGGACAGGGAAAAATCTCGTGAAAGAGGAAGGGATAGAGAGAGGGAACGGGAGAGATCTCATGAGCACTCCCATGACAGGCCGAGGGACCGTGACCATAGAGAAGATAGGCACCATAGAGATCGTGACAGGGAGAGGGACCGAGAGAAGGATAGAGAACGTGGGCGGGACCGGGATCGGGATCGGGACCGTGCATGTGATCGTGATCGAGGTCGGGATCGTGGTCGGGACCATGAACGTGACCGTGGTCGGGACCATGATCGTGATCGCCCTCGGGAAAAGGAGAGGGATTATGAAGTTGGTGACAATGATCGTGGGCGTTCACGTGATAGAGAATCTGATTACGATCGTGTGGAGACAAAGCATGAGAGGGATCGACGTGCTGAAAGGGACTATGATCATGCTGAACCTGAGGATGGCCGTGATTGGTATGAACAACCTGGGCAGGGGCATAGACGGCCAGATGCAGAGCATGATCAGCGTTATGATCACTATGAGCATCATCGAAGTAGGGGACAATACGATCATATGGATGTTCAAGGGGATCATGACCGTTATGAACAATATCCTGACCATGATCATGATGGTTACGATCAAATGGATGAAGATGATTACCGTTATGATCGTGGAACATCAGAAACACATGACAAAGAGCATGAATACATACCTTCAGAGAGGTCACGTTCACGGGAGTATGATAATTGAAATTGCAAGTTTGCTATAATCCGCTGTTGTGCTTTTCCGCCAAGGTTACTGAGGTTAACATAAAGCCTGTTTTGCTGTATTGCTCTGTCTAGCTGCCTTGTTTTGAATTATATGGAGTTAGATGGGTGTTTTGATCAAAAGCAAGAGTGGTTTGTGGTCTCTGTTTTAGATGATGGCTATTGGATTTTTAATTTATGTAAGAGTTAATATGATTTGAAGGATACTTAGTTGTTTTTGCTTTGTTTCTGCTCCTAAACCTGTAATGAAAAGACTGGAATTTATCATGCTACATTTAAATAATTGCGCTGGTGTCAGGATTAGCTTTTCTATGTTAACTTGTGTGGGTGCAGGGATGGCAATGGGGCGGGACGGGCGTGGGGAATCATCCCTATTCTCACCCCGTCTTAGCGGAGGATTTCCATATCCGTCTCCGTTTCACATACGGAGATAAATTAATTTCCATTCTCATTACCGTGGGAATCCTCATTCTTGTGAGAATTTTCGTTCTCCGCTTAAATTTTGTATTATTAAATTTGTTTATATTTATAAAATTCATAAATAATAGTTAAAAATATAAAAAAATTTATTTAAAAAATATTAATAAATTCAAACACATAAAACATCAACCAAATATAATTAAAATATAAATATTTTAATACATCAAAAATATTCAGTAATATTTTTTAATAAAACATTAAAAATTCAGCATATATTAAATTATGAGTATTTGAATAAATTTAATTTAATAAATGGTTTTAATAAACTCCAACAATCTCATAAGAATTATTTATTGAACAAATTATTTCTTTTATATATATATATATATATATATATATGTGTGTGTGTGTGTGTGTGTGTGTTATATTAATTAATATAATTTTATATAAGAAATAATTAAATAAATATAATAATTAATCAAGTATAATAACGGGTTCCCATGGGGACGGGGATGGGGATCCCCGCGGGGTGGGGAATACACTCTCCGTCCCCGCTAACGGGAAAAAAATATTCCCCATCACCGTCGTCATGGGAAGACAAATCGAAAAATTTTTACTCCGTTCGGGACAAATCTCCACGGAAAACGGAGATTTCTCACTCCATTACCATCCCTATGTGGGTGGTATTCTTTATTAAGAATTTCTATAGGACTTGCACTGTCCAGTGAAGTGGTTATTTGAACTTTTAGAACTTAAAACTGGACTGCCATTTTTGTGAGCAAGTTCTTGCTGAAATATTCATTTATTTTCAAAAGATGATATCATGATGTTGCTATTGCGGTGTCTTAGCAATATGCAATTTGGGATTACAATGGACATTTGACTCCTAGAACGACAATGGGACATGGTAGGACGAGTTTTGGAATTCTGATTCATATTCTCCCATTAGTAATGGAAAAAAAGGGTAATATATATAATTTTTGGGAGCAGGTGCAAGTATGTATATGTATCTACCCACAAAAACTATGCATACATATCTACCCACAAAAACTATGTTTAAATCACGGTGTGGGTATTAGTCATATGTACAATGTTGGGCAAGGCCTTGATACAATAAGAAATTACAAAAAATGTGATAAATATGAATTCGGAATATAAAAACGAGAAGATATGTGATATGAGATATATTGTGAAAGATGTACACTATAAAAAAATATGTGATATGAAACTCAAGATTAGGATGGAGAATATACATCTTTCACAACATATCATATATTATTCACTTTTATCATAAGTATATATCTTTTACAATATATCTCATATCACATATCTTTTTGTTCTCATATTTAAAGTTCACATATATTACTTTTTTGGTACTTTTTTATTATATCGAGATCTTGTCCGCTTTAATGGCGCGAGTTTAATATTAATTTATAGATTTTTATTTTATTTAATTATTATATATTATATAATTAATTAATTACTATTTATACACATATTACACTTGTTAATAACTTGTAATTTCATTTTATATATATATATATATTCTAATGTTTAAAATTATATGTAATAAAATATAAGTGTATTATTGATGTATCATAAAATATATTTAGAAAGACTGCATAAGAATCGCCTTATTGATAAAACTCATAGCCATCAAAGTAATCTCATATTAGAAAGCAACAAACAAATTACATATCCATATTATCACAATTTACAATATTAATTTTGAAATATAAAAAATAAATTTTTTAATTTTGAGTGTTAAAAATAAATTAACATTTTAATTAATGAAAAGCAAAAAAAATAAAAAATAAATAATCTTTTCATTACTCTAATTCTCCATGATAGTCGGTAAACTTAATTAAATCATCAAATCATAAGAAATTTCAATTAATTTCCTTAAAATCGCATTAAAAATAACCTGCAAAACTAAAGAAAAACCATAATTGGAAATTAAAAACTCAACTTAAATGAAGTAACTCCAAAAATAAAATAATCTCACCCCCCAAATAAATTATATATATACACCTGAAAGCTTATTGCAATTACTATTACATTATAAAGTAGAAATTCAATCACTAAATTTTATTAATTATAACAAAATTAAAGTTGATTAATCCAAAATGGATAATAAAATTCAATGCAAAATGAAATGTTTAATGACCAAAAAAATAGTTTATCCTAAATTTACCAGTATATGAAGTAACTGAAATGCATAAGAGAAAAGGCCTTACATAGGGCTAGATGCCAATAAAAGTCTTGCAATGCCACCACCACCATTTTCTGCGATTATGAATGACTCAGATAATGAAAGGATCTCAAAACGATCCTGCAAATAAAATTTTTATTTATATAACCTTAGTTTCAAACTGATTGGTGAGTTTGTTTAATAAAGAAAATTGAAATTCAATAGTGGATGTATAAAAGTATGGTCAATATAACTATTTAATTGTATCAACAAAGAAATCAAACAAATTGAAAAAAAAAAATGTTAATTAGAAAAGTTAAAAAACAATAGTTTACCAATGAATTTTTAATTTAGTAATGTTAAAATTATTTTTAAAATTGTGAGCTATTATATTCGAAATTTAGTTGAAGTCAAATTTATTGAAATAAATTAATAAATTTTATTTTAGTTTAACAGTATTAATTTTCTTTAAATTGAATTCAAACTCTAACTGAAATTAAATTATAAAAATTAAATAATAATAATAATAAAATATAAGGTATATCACCAAAGGAACCTGGATGATGAATGGTAACATAAGAAATAGCTTTCTTGGCAGATAGAATACAAATTCCTCTAGGACCCCTTTGAGCTAATAGCAGAATTTTCCTTGCAACATCATACATATAATAATAAATATAGAACTTCATTTGTATATACAAAGAATACCTTTAAATATTTATTTCTAAATTTAAAGATACAACACACCTTCAATTATCAAACCCCAATTATATGTGAGAAAAAATATATATTTTTGAAAGAAAGGAAATATAATTTCTTTGCCTTTTTTTTTCCTGGCTATTGCAAAATTAGAAAAGTAAAAAAAAAATTAGATGAATTTGCTATAGTTAATACTAACAGATTTGGATATTGATACTGACAAATAAAATACCAGATACATTTTAAAAATTAAAAAATTAAAATTGCAAGCATACATACGAACTCACTAATTTTAGAAGCGGTGACATCAACAGAGCTTACAAAAGAACAACTTTAACTAAAGGAGAAATCAAGAAACTAAAAGGATGAATCAACATTTATCAGAGAACATTAAATAAATAACTCATTTGAAACTGATACAAAGTATTAATGGAAAAAAGAAAGAAAGGGGTCAATAGATTCAATTTAATCATTTTTGGTTGAAGATTGACATTGAAAACTTATACAAAGAATTAATAGGGAAAAAGAAAGAGGTCGATAGATTTAATTTAATGGAATTAATTTTTTTGTTGGAGATTGATATTGAAAAAGACACAAAAAATTATTGGAAAAAATAAAAGAGATCAACATGTTCATGGAAAATTGGGGATATGAAAAATATAGCTTTCAAGGAGACTTTTGAGTTCGTATGGGAGACACCAAAAGGAGAGAATTGAGTTTCCCATAGGAGATTAAAAAATAAATAATATGATGAATTATTTTAGTAGTGACATTGTGGCAGATTTAAATATTTATAATTGCATTTAATTTTGAAGGGCTGTGGTAAAGATGTGTCAACCATCTGGTGTCAGTGGCATTCGGTTTAATATATAGTATAGATTTGGCCAAGCTCGGTATTACCATTTATTGTGGCAATCTATATTGTTATAACTTTAATGTTATAACGCATTTTGATGGATACAAACAATTAATTAATTAATTAATATTTTTTGCTTGATTATATGTAAAATTCATTTTTTCGATTACAGATTTTTGATTTGTAGAGTCCATTATTTAAGGATACATGGACAAATTTATGAGATGCAGGCTTAGTCGCGCCTACTACAAAGCAGTAGCAGCCACTACTAAGGAGTCCAATAAGTCGAGTAGCTCAAAGTTAGGAAAAGGTTTAAGTAGCACCCACTAATTATATAAGTCCCCGCTACTACATAAGTTGAAGATTAGTAGCAGCCGCTACAAGCATATCACAATCACAATTATGAGATCCAGAAGGTCTAAAAGCTCGGGGTTTAAGTGAGCAGAGGAGTAGCACCTGCTACTCAGAAGACACAAAAGCATCTTGGAGAAATTGGATGAAAAGTCACGCTCGCTATTTATGGAATTCACCGCAGCTACAAGTCAGGTCGCAGCCGTAAAGTTCTTCATCCCAGGTTGAGTAGCCCCCGCTACAGGTTATATAGCTCCCGCTACTTAATATGTAGTGCTCACTACTCCTTGTGTAGCCGCCGCTACACTTCGAATACTGATAGAAAAATAGTCGTTGCAAGTACGAAGATTTACATTAAATACACATTTAATGCATTCAAACGGTTTTATTAAGTTGAAGATTATTTATATGAGTTGGTATGAAGTTAATGGACATTAAACAACCTATATTCTTACATTAATTTATACTATTGAGCATTTAAGTGTTCTTGAGCTTACTTTTGAGTTTTCATATTATAAAAAGAATTAATTGCTATTCTTCAAGGTTGTTAAAGTGTAATTAATTTTTGAGAGTTGGGTAAAAGTTATTGAGTAATTTCTTTCTCATCTTTTATAATTTTTTAGGGTTTTGTGTGAGCCTTATTATAAAACACATTGTAAGGTTTAGTGTGAGTTAAAACACTCAAGGTTTGATCTTATACCTGTGAAAAAGATCTAAGTTAGTGAAATATTCAAATGTGATATTGAGGAGTGGACGTAGGCTTATTTTTTGCTGAACCACTATAAATTTCTTATGTTGGTTTTTTCTCTCCTTCTTCTCCTTATTAATTTTTAGTGTTAATTTTTAAAACAACCAATTCACCCACCCTCTTGATTGCCAATGGACTTTCATATATATTAGTCCAAGTAGATATAGATGAAAACTATAAATTCTAGTACGCAAGCTTAAATTTTAAAATTTCATTATGTAATTTGCAGTTATGAAATATTTTATTCCTTTAAATTATAATACTAACATGGAATGCATTATACCAAACCAAATATGAATGATTATGCATAAAGGTATCCTTAGAAGTAATGGATGTTGAAGTCGCTAGATATTTTTTCGACTTTTTAACTTTTTTTTGTTTGTTTTTTTAGAGAAAATTAAAAAAAAAATTACTATGTGGTTTAATTTTTTTTTCTTAAAAAGGATTTGTAGAATTTTCTACTTTTAGATACTTTGTGGTTTGACTCTATAGATGAAGAGGTTATCACTTTCATTGATGTATATGAGGATGAAGTGAACTTTTATTCAAAATCAATGAAATGAGTTCTGAGTTTGCTTACTTGTTTGATATTGATCTTGATGATAGCATTCATATCATGCATTCCAAAAATATCTTTCATATTAGGTCTATGCAATTGCATCTTTTTAATTTAAATACAAGTGAAAATTCAAAACAATTTCAATTAGGATCTAATCTTGCATTTATAAAAAGTGAGAGGATAAAAGAAATATTAACAATAAATCAAGAGACTTTCGCTTGGTGTTATGAGGATATACCTAGAATAGACTGCTCCATAGTTGAGCATACAATTTCAACCTTTACCTCACACATAAGGCCAGTTAAGCAAGGTTCAGAAGGTTGAGGCCGAAATGGGCTAAGTTAGTAAAAAAAAAAAAAAAAAAAAAAAAAGAAGTGGCTAAGCAATGTGTAGATTATCGAGATTTGAATAAGGCTTCTCTTTATGATAATTTTTCTTTATCCCACATTGATGTATTGATTGATAATACTACAAGAATAAGTTGTTACTCCTTTTGTGATAGTTTCTTTGGTTACAATCAGATTATGATGGTCGAATTGGATAAGCTAAAAACTGCCTTCATTATAGAATGGGAAACTATATGTTATAAGATAACGCCATTTGGATTAAAGAATGTGGGTGCCACTTACCAACGTATTGCTACTACTTTGTTTCATAACATGATTCATAAAGAGGTTGAGATGCATGTGGATGATATGATGGTAAAGTCAACTACTATGGAAGGTCACTATAAGGCTTTGGAAAGGTTCTTGCAAAGGGTGATTAAGTATATGCTCAGGTTGAATCATAAGAAGTGCATTTTTGGGGTAATCTCTGAAAAATTGTTGGGATCCATATTAAGTGAAAAGGTAACAAGATTTAGGATATGCCAAATCCTTACACTGAAAAGGAAGTAAGAATCTTTTTAGGGAAGCTCCAATACATAAGTAGGTTTATCGCTAAGCTTACTCGTGTTTATGAGCGTATCTTTAAGATCTTAAGAAAGAGTCAACCTATGAGATGGAATGACAGATGCCAAGAAGCCTTTGAATGCATTAAGAAATATCTTTTGAACCCATAAGTTTTAAGACCACCAATGTCAGGGGGCATACCTGTCTTGTACTAATGCATAGATGACTCTTTCGTTGGAACGATGCTTGCTCAAGTGGATGAAGGAGGAATAGAATTTGCAATATATTATTTGAGCAAGAAATTGCTACCTTATGAGGAAAAGTATAACTTAGTGGAAAAGACTTACTTGGCTATAGTATGGGCAATTAGGAAGTTACGACATTATTTCCAATCATATAAAGTAATGGTGGTATTAAGGATGGATCCTATGAGGTATTTGCATTCTGCACCTGTCTAACTGATCTTGTTAACAAAATTAGACATTTAGTATGCGCTACCAAGAAAATGGTCAAGGGTTGAATAATGGTAGATTTCTTAGCTCAACAGCCAATTGATGCTGAAGAGCCTTGGGATGTAGAATTTTCTGACGAAAATATAGATATGGTAGAAGCCCAAGGATGACAAATATATTTTGATGGAGCAATCAATAAGATAGGAGCTGGTGCAGGAGTTGTATTAATTACACCAGATGGTGAGAAAATCCCTATGGCAAAGAAATTAGAGTTCAAGGCCATTAACAACATGGTTGAATATGAGGTTTGTTTGTTTGGGCATGAGGCCTTAATGGCTTTAGGGGTAAAGAAGTAGAGATATTAGGTGATTTTATGCTAATCATTGACCAAGCTAAAAGAGAAAGGGAAGTTAAGGAACAAAAATTACAACCTTATCATGATTACTTGAAAGTGATCCAACAACATTTCACCCATGTGTGCCTCATGCATATATTAAGGGATGAAAATCAAATGGCTGACGCTTTAGCTGTGTAATATCCTAGGAAGTCATAATTTATATGTATGATTTAATTCTCAGTATATAGTTTAAAGGCATTGAAATGATAGGAAATAATTTTAGGGACACAATTAGAAAGCGAATGAAATACCTTTCTGGAAATCGGCGGTGTCGGGCACACTGCCGAGAAATTAACTGTCTGGTCAATTGATGAATTTATGATTCTGACCAGGGGGTAAAAGATCACATAAATGCACGTGTAATTTTGATAAAAATAAAGAGGTAAAAAATATTTAGGAACACTGAAAAAGTAACCAATGGTAAAACCATAAATAAATAAAACTTCGAGAGGAATAGTGGAAATTGGTCTGTTTGGGTTTCAGAATGACTCTGAAACTATTTTCATAAATAAGTATAAATTAAAATAAGCCTTTTGATTCCCCACCTTGAAATTCAATTCTCAACAGAATTGTCAGAATAAATTACAAAAGAAGTTGGGGTCAAAGTATAATTACTTGAAAGTTTAAAGACCAAAATGCAATTTGCCATTATGAACTTAATATATAAGCAATGCCTTAGAAAAATTCTTCATCTTCTTAAAAATTCTTCATCTTCTTCTTCTTTGTTCTTGGTAGCCAAACCATTCCCTGTCCTTCTTCCTCAATTCTTCTTTATTTTTCCAACCAAATTTCTTAAAAAAAGTTAAAGAAAACTTAAGATTCACCTTTGTTCTTTCATCCTCCATCCTTGAATTGCTGGGAAAACTTAAGGAAACCAAGGAATTTCTTCCAAGCCATTTCGGGTTCACCATCCATTTAAGGTAAGAAATTGTTTTTTTTTTTTTTTTAGTTTTATGGTTTATTTGAATGATTTAGACATTGAATTGGATGAGTTTTAAGTTAGATTGCATCAATTGATGCATTTGGATAGAAATCCCTAAATTCCAAACCCTAATGGAAGTTGTTTGCTTTATCTATTTGAATTAGTGTTAGTTAATGTTAATTAAGTTTAGAATATGTTAATTGGAGGCTAATGGATTATAACACCTCAGCCTAGCCTGAACCAAACCTATATAGAGATCTTCGGGGAGAAATTTTCGTTTTCTTAATATGGTAATGTTAATATGTATTTATGCATGAAATTGGTATTTATGCATGTTATTTGAATTAGATTTAGGCATAGAAATGGTTTAGAGGCTGCTAGGACTTAATCGGCAAATTTTGAGTTTTTAGTGAACTGGGGGCAAAATGGTCATTTTTCGCCTGTTGAAATTTTATGGATTTAATATCATATTTAAAGAGAGGAAATAATTTAAAGACTTGAAAATGATCTTATTTTATTTATTTGAGCAGTAGTTTAAGAAATAATCCCGGTGGAAAAATCGGTATCGGCACGTAGTGCGATTTCGGTGTTTCGGTTGCACTAGGGATATTTTGGTCATTTCCATTATAATATGGAGTTATCAAGTGTGTGCAACCTTATGGTATTAGTTTAGGTTTGATTAAATCCGACCGTTGGATCAAATGACTTTAAATTGAATGGTTAGATGAGTAGGTTGCAAATTTGTTAACCTAAGCTCAATGTATGGAATCATTGCCTTTGGTTTGTGATTTGGTGTGTTAGATGTATGTGTAACCTATCTAAGTTGACTTTGGATTAGCCAATATAATTAAAGTAAGAAGAATAGATGGTTAGATTGATAGGTTTTACAAAGATTACTATAGAACCTAAACCATTGGATCATGTCTAAAGTAAATGGATAAAAATCAACTTCTTCTTCTTCCTTAAGCAAAAATTTCAGCCATTAAACACCAAAACCTCTAGCTTGGTTCAGCCAAACTACCACCTCTCATCCTTTAATATTTTCTTTCATTTCTTGAAAGAAATAGCTAGTATTTTTCATCCTAAACACTAATCCAAGCTTAGAATTCCAAGAAAAATCTATTTAAGCCACCAAATTTCCATTTGAAGTTGTGAAGAACTTTGGGTAAGTTATGAGTTTTTGAATTCTTTTGTTATATAATTGTTCCTAAGGTTGCATATGATGGTATTTATGGATTAAATGTCAATTTTAATGGTTGGAATACAAA